>VZTJ01002244.1:267191-297337 GCA_013397795.1 Orthonyx spaldingii | reverse complement strand
GATTCTGTGATTCTGTAATTGTTCCTTCAATATTTTTAACTAAGGTTTGTTTATCTTAGTCCTAAGAACCTCCAGTGATGGGAGCACTACAATGATACCAGGAAATATGTTCTGGTTCCTTTCAGTCATCATCGTTGACCCATTTATCCCCCTGTTTAACCCAAATCTTCCCTGAACCAAATGTGCTATTTAGCTTGGACAGGTAGTACAGTTTTCCCATTTCCTTTTAAGAAAAGCGTTTACAAATTTTACCACACTTCATTTTTGTTTTTCTGCAGCTGCCCAAGCTTTCCCTGTAGATCACTCTCTCTCATCCTTATTGATCCATTTGTACCTTGAAGGATGGTGCAAAAATATCCTGTGAATGCTCAAATACCTTGCTACTGCAGTAGAGAAGGACAATACCATTTATTGTTCTCAAGTCTTCTGTTTCTTTCAGTTGAACCTGTGTTCTCTTTTTTTTATTTTTAATAAATTCTATTGCATGACTCACATGGTCAGCTTTGCAAACCACTATAAACTCACATAGTGTTCTAGCAAACTCTTACCCACATGACTGGCTCACATTCTGCATTTGTGCAGCTGCCAGTTTCCACCTACACAAACGTTAGTAAATTTGGCACTACAAGATTTGTGGCTGCTTTGAAATGTCATCCTTTTTTTTTTCTCCAAATTTATTCCACTTTGTAAGATTATTCCACATTCTCACACAGTTATCTTGTGTTCTAGAAAGTCTAGCTTCTAGCTCTGTTATATATAATTAAAACCAAAGAGAGCACAGAGTATTTTCAGAAAGTTAGAAGAAACCTGAAATACATTGTCTCTGAGAAGGACCAATTTTTTCTCGGTATTTTTGGTGCTGAAAAAGGAAGCCTCAATTTAGAGGAGTCTCCACAAATTTACAAATCTTCCTCCCTTTCCCACTCATAACTAAACCTGCTTGCTAGCAGGAGCAAGCAGAGACTCTCTAAACTCTCTCTGGCTTCCACAAATGGAGTCTTCTGTGCACTTCTGTGCCAGGTTTCACTGTAATGATGCTGAGAACCTCTGAATTTAAAATGGGATACTGTACTGTTAATGGGGTAGAGGGTACAGGAAGTTTGCAGTGTGCTACCAGTATGATTGCAAGAGACCAGTTTCATTATTTCCTCATGTTTGCTATGTCAGGGTTGCAAAACTGGACAACCTTTCATAAATATTAAGTGTAGGGTACAGCTGTAAATTTTACCAAAGAAAACTGATGTGTCCAGACCAATGTGTCATCCTTCCTTCACTGACATTCATATTTAGAGAAGGTTGAACAGAGGAAAAATTAGATTTAAAATAGTAAATATTCTCTATGTACAAAACCAATCTGAGGACACCCTGAAAACAGGGTGAAAACACACCCTATTAAGTGTGATATATTTATAAATCAAGCATTAGATAACACACATCTAAAGGTATTGTATTAAACAAAACCCAAACCAAGATAAAAATGCTGGAATAGTGCAGTAGCTTGCTGACAGGAAGTCAGGAAACAATGAATTTTTTCCTGTAAGACAAAGATCTCCCTCAGCAAAAGCGTGGATCACATTTGTTCTGCATCTGCAGACAATGAGATGTCATATGGAAGAGTAAATCACTTCAATCTCCTGGAAATGATAATCTGTTAGTATTCAATAGGAAAAGATCATTCTCCCCCATTTTACAACTGTGTTCTTTTTGTCCTCCTAACTTTGCAAGCATAGTCTATACTCAATAAAGGCAGTCAATAATGTTCATTACTGATCCCCTTCATGTTCTGGTCCACACAGGACCTTGTGGGACAAAAGTAAGACATTAGAAGGTAGAATGATGATTGGCAAACATTCTTGGTAGATGATGCAGAATGTGATTATTATCAAATGCTAAGATAGTGTTGTGAGTATTAGGAAATCATATATAATATAGCTCATAGCATAAAATAAGCAATAAGACACATGAAATTGGCATGGATTATGCATTATAATTGATCGTTTCAGTACAAAATAGAAACATTCAATTTAATAAAAATTGTTCCTATTTACACTATCATTTTAAGCCATCCTTTTGTTTTCTACTTTAAAGCACATGCATACCAATAGACTCCACATTAATAGTATGAAAAGGAAAAATTAACAGAATGAAAAGCAATTATGAAGTAAAAAAAAAAAAAAAATCTCCATTAAAGCCAGTAGTGGATTGACAACTAGTTTTTCTACCAAAACTCTTACAACAGAAATATGAAACTGTGATTAAATATTATTTTTCTGTTGCAACAAATACTCATTATTGCTAAGATATTTTTAAATAATTTTTGCCCTAAACCACAAGTTTCTATTAAGGATTTTTTCTTTTTTTCTTCTTTAGAATCTGAAAGAAATCTGGATTGAAACTAAAGCAAAGAGGAAAGACTAACTGCTAAAAGCAGTTCCAGAAATGTAATGTGACCTGTTGTTTTTGCTTCACAAGGAACTCCCAAATTTTTTCTTGATGTGGTGGTTTACCTTCAGCCAGAAGACAGGTACCCACACAGCTACTCACTCATTCCTTCTCGTGCCTAGTGAGACAGGTAAGGGAATAGGAAGAACAAAACCAAGAAAACTTGATGGGTCAAGATAAACATTATTTGACAAGTGAAGTGAAGAGAAAGATAAAAAAAGGTGTGACAGAATGGCAATCCCTCACCACCTCCCACAAGCAGAGAGATGTTCATTGATAATCTTTGAGTGATGGACACCCTGGAAGCCAAAACCATCCCCTTCTTTCTTCTACCTCCAGTGTTCATTCCTGAGCCTGACAAATGGGGCATTAAATAACCTTTTGGCCAGCTGGCATCAGCTATCCTGGCTGTGTCCCCTCCTAGTTTCTTGCCCATTCCCAACTTGCTTACTGAGGGAGGGGAGTGCAGAGTGGAAAAAAGAGAAATCTTTGTCACTCTTCACTCTTCAAAAATGGCCAAAGCATTCGTTGTTACTAACTCTGTTTTAATGACAAATCCAGAACAACTGATGTGAACAATCATATGATTAAAGAAGATAATTGTCCTTAATAACATATTCCAGAATGTTACATGTATGATCTTTAATTTTTACCTTAGATAATGATGACATTGAAAACTTCAGCAATTTTCCTAAAGTAAAGCAAAAAGAATCTTTTTTCACCATATATTTCTGTCTGTAGCAGCTACCTGCAAATAATTTTTCTATGTGACAAGAGCCATATACAAACATGAAAAACAACTTGTGTGTATTCTTCCTCAGTAAAGCAAGTGCTGCTTCTGCTGTGATTCAGCTCACTTACTACCTGTCTGGCCTGAGGTCTCCAAGCACAAGTTTTTTAGACAATGCTGAGAGGAAAGAGCTGATACATGATGCTGTAGAGCTGAACATTATCACCCAAGAGTATCAAAATGTCTGTCCAAGTGGCCTTTAGCAAATTAATGTGTCTATATAATAAGAATGACAAGATGGAGCCTTGTGGAATACTGAAGGTGTAATGGCCTACTAATATTCTTTGTGAGTGCTCTTGGAAAAGGAGCATATTCTCCCAGAATTAGCTAGGGCACTAAAATCTCATGATGACTACTAAATAGCCAACAGATAGATGTAAATGAGTGTGATATGAGACTTTACTTCCTTACACAAGACAAGGCACCCAGGCAGGAAACTAGAGCAAATGTGCAACTAGAGATCTCTAGCCTGAGTTCACCACACTGCCATCAAATGAATAAAGTGGAAGATTTCAAGTAGATAGGCAAATGGGAAAGATGTCTAGAGAAAGAAAGAGGTAGCTTTTCTGCTTGTGATACCATACTTTTGTATGCTGATCTTTATAAGGCAGAAGATCCGTTCCTGAACTCTGCAGGAAGTCAAACTGCAATGTACACAGACCTTTCCAATATTACACTTGCATTGTCAAAATGTATCACTTGGAAATTATTCCTAGCATTAATGTGTATCTCTTTATAATGTAGTCTTGTTCCAAAGGAATGAGTGATTCTTACTGCTTCAGTTATTGAATTACTCCAAGAACTGGAGTCCTACAGCAGATTGTTATAGCAGCAGCTTCTTCAGTAATGTGCCCATCATATTGTACTTCATGATTCACTGGTCTCTTTAATTTTATCTTAAATTTTGAAAAATTGTTATTTAACTGTAAAGATTAAAATATTTGTTTCTTTGGGAGTCATAAATATTGAGTTAGCTTCTGTTACAATGCTGCAAGGTGTATATCCTGAAATAGTCACCTTACTATTATTTTAAAAATGACCCTGGCTTTGGTATATTCTAGTGGTATCTGTGCGATCTCTTTTTCTACTTCTATTTGCAGGAGTTCATTCACATGAAAGGAAAAATAAATTTTACATGAATGTATATGTAAATATATGGAATCCTGTATTTCACACTTCTATTTTAAAATAATGAAATTCATATTAACAACAGACATTCCTTTTCTCAAAAATTAGTATTCTTAGCAATTCAATTTTTGCTGTTTTCCAAGAAGAATATTGTAAATCTAAATCTAGTATTTACAATGTACTTGGTACATTTTTATTAGCTCACCAATATTCAAAGTATGATATTTGCAATCTTCTGAGATCTCAAATCCACAGACATATGGAATGCAAGCAGAACTCTCTGCATCTGTTTAAGTAGACTATTCTAGCCCCTTTTTTTCCTCTGTTACCCAATTCTACCATTTAGTTATGTGAGGACTGAGAAAAATGCATATGTATTGTTTTAGAATCTTCACGTACTGATTACAAAATTTACTACTTTTAATGCCCTACTTTCCTGAAGATAGAAGGAATATACACAATTTATCTGTTTTTAAAATATTAATTATTTCAAAAAGGAATATTTTTTCCATTTGGTGAGGAAGAGAAGAACAATCAAGTGTAGCTGTTTAAATAAAGATGACAATCTGACAGGCCACAAAATCACCTTGTTAACAACAGTTCCTTTTGACCACAGTCAACAGACATATGGACACAAGGACAGAAGATGAAAAAATGACCCTTTCCTTACAGATTTGGATGAAAATGAGAATGATAGCATAATTTGGAATAGGAGCAGAGAGGATTTTATAGAAAAGATAGGGAATTTGCTTTTGTCCATGCAATGCATGGACATCCAGGAGGGTGGTGTTGGAGAAACAAAATTAAATGCAAGAATACAGTTGCCTAGTTCTGGACTGAAATACTGTTTAAAGTGTAGGCAATTTAGCATTACATCGTTTACAGTTTCCTTTTGTTCAAAAAGTACCTTGTCTTCCAGTCAATTAAATGGCTTCTCTTCTAACCCTGTCACCAACAAGAAGCAATTTATGATGGCAATAAAGTTTCTTCAATGAATTATTGCTTAACAAAACATTATTATCTAATTTTGCTAAGGGATTGGTGAGAAAACATAACAGCTGGGTGGAAGACTCTAGATTGTGAAATCTGGGAAATTTTTATAACATCTATTATTTATTTTTTCCACTTCCATGTTTTTCCTCATTTGCTACTGAAACAACTGAGTTTAGAAACTCTGTTTGTGAATGGAAAAAATTATGCTCACAAAATTAATTTCCATCAATGCAAATGTCAACATACAAAGGTAAGATTTCCCTTGCCACTAGGCCACCTGCAATCAGAAGTTTGTATGTTTGCAAAATATATGTTAGTAACAAAGTAAAACCTGTCAATTGAAACAATGACAATAATAAATGCAAAATATCAAATGAAATAATGGTGATAATAAATATAAAATATTTGTTTTGCTGAACAGTTTATATCAAACATCTGAACAAAATTTTCTATGATTTTCATTTGTCATGGAGTAGCAGAAAAGTATTTTAATAAATACACTGCCTGGGTACTGAGGAGAAAACTATTTCTGGTCTCATTATAATCCCTGTCCTGAGAACTCTCAAATTGAACAGGAATCTTCTCCAAAGATAGTATTTCTACAGATAATCTTTCAATTATGTTAAGTAAATATAATGTTTAAAGCACACTGGACCTGAACATGAGCTCTAATTGATCTGCTTTAGGATCCAAAGCAGAAATTATTTCAGAAACTTAGGCAAAATCAGACTTTCATGTGTGATGTTTAGAGCCTTATCTTTGCTAATGATGAATTCTTGGTAATACGAACAAAATCTCACTGTGTTTTTTTAACTCATAGGGTAAGTAAACTCACTAACAAATTATGCAGCAACCAGTCCAGCAACTCCAATTAATCCTAAAACAATATATTAAATATGCAAATTATACACCTACACTAAGTTTATCCTATTTTGAATTTGAGTCAGCTTATTATCTGTCTTGAAGATGCCATTGGCCAGAGAGTCAAACCATATAAATTGAGATAGTGATATTGATATATTCCATTGATTTATTCTAGCTTTACTATGGTTTACTGCCTTTAAATCCTCAGATTTTTTTAACTAGTCACAAACATAATAACTTAGTTCTAAAACAATGTTTCAAGCAGTGGCATTGATCTTTTAATATTTACATTCTCCTCTTCTGGCGGCTGCCCAAGGAACTCTTATGAAATTGCACTGACTTATTTGGAACAAAACTACTCAGTCTCACCTCCAGTTTCAAGCCAAGTGAAACCTGAAGAGATTTCTGATGGCAGACACGGAATGTTGAAATAGGAGAAAATTACTTCCTTGTGGCTAAAATATTTATCTGACCCAATACTGGTGTAAAGGAAGAAATTAAGCTAAATGCAGCTCTATTCAAAATTCGGGAAATCCAAAAACAGAGGCAAGAATAGCATTTAAAAAACACAGTGGAAGACTTTGTAGAAATGTGTAATGACTGTTTTTCAGTATTGATGAAAAAAGTAATTTTAATCAGGTAAACATACAATGTATGTTTTCTACAATATTTTACTGACTTTATTGCTTGTACACACTTAAAAAGAGAATCCAACACAAGGAATAAAATCAATTTTTCTGTAAGTGTTAGCAAGCATTAACAAGATTGAGCTCAAAACTTTTCTGACACAAAAATTAGAACAGTACAGAGTCAGGGACCTGGCAGAATAAAGATGAAAAGCCTGGAAGAGTCAGGCCAGTAGGCAAGTGTGGGTCATGACGCCATGATGTCTGCTGCAGATGGGAGGACTTGGTGCTCATGAAATAGTTGCTATGCCTGACATCTCAGCTTCCTTCTTGGCAGCAAAAACTGCAGCCAGCCTGCCCTTGGAGGACTTTGCTTTGATAAAGCAGTCATGGATGGTGTGCTGATTAACTTTTCTTTTCCTGCATTTACACTTTTATCAACTATTAAAGAAAAGTTGGTTTATTGCATTTTCAGAGAAAAAGATTCTGCCAAGCTCTGGAAGAAGAAATGAGAGGTAGGAGAGGCTAGAAGGAAAGAGGTGCTGTGGACTTGCCCAGTGAGTCCCTGGCTGATGGGTGACTGGTCTAAGCTCTTCAAGCACCGTGTGACGACAGCTAAAGAACTGGTCTCTGCTTTTCTACACCTGTTAACAAGCACAAATACAGCTTTTGTAATATTCACACAGTGCCCAAACAGACATGGCAATAGTTTATTTATGGTAATGGCCCAACCCTGGGCAAACATATGGGCTAGTTTAGTATGTATAAATAATTGTAAAATAAACTGCAGCAGAGGTGACTCAGAGTCTCACAGTTTCTCCTCTGTGTTTGCAGTAGCAAATCAGATCATCCACTTCAAGAAGTATCACTGGTAGTGGATGTCTGCTTTTTCTGCAGCATGAATCCTGCCACAGAGGCAGAGCCAGCCCTATGAATGAAACATTGCCAGAAGGAGATAACGCTAGAAAGACATAGTTTAGAAGAAAAACATTATTTCTTGTTAAGGAATTCTTTTGTGTTTCTTGAGAAAGAGTTTCTCTGTGCTCTCCCAAAATGCAGCTGAGGATGAGGACCTACTAGTTTCATTTGAACAAGATGAATATAGGAGTTATGCAGGAGGTTTCAGTCATACTACTGATTTCACATTCCAGAAATAATAACTTTTAAAGTGGCATTCTTATAACCAGTTGAAATATAATTCACATCCCTCATAAAAAAAAAAAAAAACAACAATAAAAACCCAAATCAACAACAAATAACTCTGAACTTTTAGCCTTTTAGCATTAAGGTAAGGTTCCATTAGGACAAAAAAATATGACTGATTTCATTGTAGACACCAATTATGAAACACAGTGATAAAAGAATTACCATAAAACTTATTATCACTGTGTCCAGCAGACCCTGATGTTGGCAATCCTTGCTGAAGCAGAACATTATTGGAACTTGTAGCCACCATGTAGATTGCTTAAAAACTGAGAAAGAATAAGTGTATGTCCTAATAAAAGTATTTTTACTTCTTTATGTCCTAATAAAAGTAGTATTTTTACATGGCTGCATCCAGTGCCCCGTGGGCAGCAGGGTAGGGAGGGGATTCTGCCCCTCTGCCCCGCTCTGCTGAGACCCCACCTGCAGAGCTGCCTCCAGCTCTGGGGTCCCAGCACAGGAAGGACATGGAGCTGTTGACAAGAGCCCAGAGGAGGGACACCAAGGTGATCAGAGGAAGGGAGAACTTCTCCTAAGAGGAAAAGCTGAGAGAATTGGGGTTTTTTAGCCTGAAAAAGAGAAGGCTTCAGGGTGACCTAATTGTAGCCTTTGGCACCTGAAGTGAGCTCACAGGAAAGATGGAGAGGAACTTTTTATAGGAGCATGTAGTAATAGGGCAAGGAGGGTTGGCTTACTGAAATAGGTGTAGAATAGAATCAATTTAGATCAGATATTAGGAAAAAATTCTTTATTGTGAGGGTGATGAGGCCCCAGCACAGGTTGCCCAGGGACGATGTGGATGCACAATCCCTGAAAGTGTTCAAGCCCAGATTGGATGGAGCTCTGAGCAACCTGGTCTAGTGGAAGGTGTCCCTGCCCATAGCCAGGGGACTGGAAAAAGGTAATCTTTGAGGTACTTTCTGCTTCTAACCAGTGTTTGATTCTGTGATTCCATGAGAACGCAATACGCAGTTCCCTCTTCAGTTATTTGACCACAGATACATAAATTTTCACACATCCATTGTTTGTTACATTCCTTTTAAAAAAAAATCTATGACTAAAGGTATGTTCTAATACCATTAACAGCAATTTTCAAAACTTTTAACCAATTTTTGATTTAATTCCTATACTAGTATGCAAACCATCAAACTCTGTTCTTCCAAAGTGACATGATACAGCAACATGCTCAAATCTTTCCTCAGTGTGTGCGTTAGAACAGAACCTCCCAAACTGCTGTTATTGGCATGTACTAGACAACTTACCCTTGGTTGCTATCTCTTCTTGTTGTAGCAAATTGTTTGAAGCTGTGGAGAAATTGTCTTTAGAGACATGTAATAAAAAAGCTGGTTTCTCCTGTTGATGATAGCATTCAGATTTCTGGGGCACAGGTAAGTTCTTAACACACCACTGCAGGTGTAACAGGGCCGTTGTTTTCCATCTGGCTAAAACATGGATACTGATCTAAGCCCTACTGACTCATAGCACAGATTGCACCTGACGCCTCTGCTTTCAATTTATGATGAAATTATGGGCTAATAACCACTGCTGTAATGGAATGCACTATTCACTTTTAGCCATTAGGTGTTCTTAGGCCTTTAAAAGCTAGTAATTACATTCTAATAGATAGCTGAAAGGCATCTTATTCACTGAACTCCTTTCTTTCTTTTGTAAGGCAAACACATGCTTTCAATTTTGTTATTGAAAACAAATACTCCCAAATAAACAAATTGGGAAAAGAGAAACATAGATTCTAAGGTATTTGTTTTATGAAATAAAGAAACATTCTCCTAAATACATTATTAAGAAACATGTGGAGGTCTAACTTGATTTAAACTGGCTAATCAAGTACCGGTTTGCAAGCAGATGAAGACCATAGAAGTAGCAGGAATTTAGGTATTTCCAGAGCATACCAATTCTTGTAAACAACAAAGCTAAACAAAATAGTATTGAAACCAAGTTACTTTGAAATGTAAATTCATCCTATCACACAGAATATGGAAGTGACAACAAACCCTGGCAAAATATTTTGTTTTGTTTTTCTCAGCAGTCCAATTTGGAGCGCTCTCCTGGAACTTCCGTGTATAAGTGAAATTTCATTTAGTTTTGTATATTTGAGACCTTGTGCAGCTACTTCTACCTCACAGTCTGTTTCTTAATTGTTTTTTGACTTGATGTGAATCACATTACTTTTGTCAGCTCTTCTATCTCAAATAGTCAGACATACAACAGTTGTATTACTTTGGCAGCTTGAGACATTCTACTAAGTAATATTTCTTAAACTATTATTCTATAAATAGTAATATGAATCTAATTTTAATTTTATTTTTTGAACAAAAATGATTATGGAAAAACAGCAGATTGCTTTCTCACACTTTCAAATATTTTATAGATATCACAATTGTATTGATGTATTTATAAATTGAAGATAAAAGCCTATTGTTACAATGTTTGAAGTTAATATTTACAACATGGAGTTCGTATTTACAGATATGTATATTTGAAATAAAACTGGTTTTATAATTTTTATTTAAGAAATTAAGTAAAAGTGAATTAAAGAGAATTTGAAATATTGCACAGGAAAGGTTATGTGAATTATGTCAATAAGATATATTTTAAGACATTAAAGTATTTAACAGATAAAGGTGGCTGACCCTGTGTTCAATATAAAGGATAAATTGAAAAAGTTAAGAGTAGTACAAATATATGACAAGGATATGAATAATCTCTTCCTTTAAGCAGCTTTTTTTTCTCCTGCCTGTTTCTTCAACTTGTCCAGATATTGACAGCAGAGTCTGTGTCTCACACACTCAACAGATCAGATTACTTCCGAAGGTCAAAGCCAGAATTTTGGAATGCTTAATCTGGTTCTGAAAGAGAGCCTGTGTTTTATAGATTTCACTGATCAGTTTATTTCTGAAGGTTAAAACCAGAATTTTGGAATGCTTAATTTGGTTCTGAAATAGAGCCTGAGTCTCTGTGGAATGATTTTGGCATAAGGATGATGCGTGGGTGATCACTGCCTTCAAATCTTATTCAGACTACATGTTAGTATTAAACCTGTGGGGTGACTGAGTGTAGAAGTTTTTTTTCTTCACAACTGCTAATTATTTAGTTCATATTGTCTCATAAATATTTCAAATATTCACTGCATTGATGGATTTAGTGTTGGAGATTTAGCTCAAAAATTACGGCTTAAACAATTAAATGTGTAAGATTAGAATTTACATATTGCCACACAATTTACAAACTGGGCAGACTGTATTGATGAACTGAATTTTAAAATATTTCCCATGTAACGCAGTTTCCTGTAATCCTGCCCCTAAAAAATAAACACCATAATAAGTTTCAAAAAATATCCAGAATATTTTTTTTGTTTAAGCCCCTACAAACAGGAGTCTGTTTTAAGGTACATAATTTTATATTAATTTCAATAACTGCATATTACTTTATATTTTGTCATAGTTTATACTTGCATACTTTTCTATTATATTTTATTGTACTTTACTTGGCTTGAACTTAAATCCTGAAAATTACCAACTTTTCTGTTTCCACATAATGGATTTGTTCTTTGCTCATATCTACTACTAGAGGCACATGGGTATTTTATCAATATCAGTGTTTAGTGACCCTTTACATCCTGTAAAAAGTATTTCCTAAACAGTTTGATCGACATTTATGGAAGAATTTTGCAGTTATTAAGAGTTCTTTTTGGTGAATACACATTGTAGTGGTCCTACTCACACAGGGTCCCATTGATGCCAGGGCTGTTATTAGGATGGATAAAGTGTATTAAATAGTTATAGTCAAGGGGAAAAAAATTTCTTTCATGATGATGTAAATATCAGAATGCCTTCAGCTTTGAAAGTGTCAGGTTTTCATTCTGATTATTTTACATCAAGCTTTTAAAACAGCCAGTGGGATAGCTTCTTCTGTCATACTTGAATGGAGAATCAATATTTGTAATTTTGCCCTAAAATGTCAGCTGGGGCATGTGTTAGCATAGCTTGTTTTTCTGACGACTAACATTAGTAGTTGATATAAAAACCAGTGGAATCTTAGCAATGAGAAGTTAAGATGGCAAAAGATTTGCTAGAAAATTCCTGATTTCTTTTCTCTATAAAGCACTTTGAGCTGTTATGTTTTAACAAGCTCAGTTTTCTTTCCCTTCGATTTGGATTGCAACATCTATGTCTTGGATTACTTGCAGGTCTTCATTTATTTAGAATGCTTTCCAATCTATTCAATTCCTTCTCAAGGTTTTCCTTATATGATTATCATTCTTCCAAAGAGAATATATTCTAAGTGGAACCAATTTTACACTTTCTTCTTGGTTATAATCTAGTGTTCTGAAAAATTTTTAAGGTCAGAATGACTTTTGAGAACTGCTTAAGCTTTCTGCATCTTCATGGATGTTAGCTGCATGCTTGGAACAACAAAAAGGCTATCTAAGCTTCAAATAAGATTATTAATAGCTTCTTGTTGGAGATAAAATAATAGGATATTGATACAACTAAAAAAAGTGTGTGTGGCCCCAGCTGTCTGTCATTTCCATCTAAACAAGGGTGTGGAACGAAAGAAGAAAAACACACAATAGTAATTCAAGAAATAACAGATGGGACAGATGCACAGCTGGTGCTATTTGATGTGATGTAGTTCAAGAAAATTAGAACAAATATTCATAATGTGAATTCTTCCTTAATCAGGTCAGCCAGGGTCTCCGATGCTCCAGACTCTTTCCTCCCATCCATCTCTCCTTCAGGTTTGCATGGCTGTGCTCTCACGAGCTCTGACACAGTGCAGCTATGCTGGCCTGGATGAGGGATCAGGGAGCAAAGCTGCATGAGCAGGAGCTGGGACAACTTTAGTGAGGGGCTATCGGGCTATCCCTGCTTTCCCTGGGAGCTGCATCACACCCAGGTCCTCCTGCCTGTGGTGTTGATGCCTTCAGTGCCTGACTTCCCAGAACCCACAGAGCAGCAAGTGCTGCTGCCTGACAAAACCAGTCACGAACATGCTTCCATCATATTCACAAGTCTAAAGGTGATGGATCTGCACTGTCTCCAAACCTCAGCCACTGCTCACTCCCTTGCCCTCTGTAACAGCTTCTTTTATGTTTGACATTCTTTTTCTTATGATAGGTTACAGAAGTCCACCCTGTGTTTCTGATGCCAAGTGGAAAACACGACAGATTGTTCTTACTACACTCACAATTTCTCCTGAGATTTTGACTTTCCTCTGGTGACACACTTTGGGTCTGAGGCCTTGAAGAGCCTCACGTGGGGTTTGCACCCACACCTCTGCCCTTCTGCGTGTGGCCTGGGGCTTCAGGGAGGACAGGGGAGAGGCCCCTGCCCTCCTGGCTGTGCCCTTTGCTCTTGGCTCCTAGTTCCTGGCACAGCCACTGGCCCTTGCTGTACCCTGACCTCAGGCTAGGCGTTATGCTACCTGATCTCTCAAACAACTGCTACTCCTTAAGCAGTCATTGATTCCTCCAAAACTGTCTGTGAGGCTGGATGTGATTTTTGCTCCCCCAGGCCTCCTGAAATTTCACAATCTCAATGTGCCAGTGCTGAAATTGCCACCTGGAGAATTCAGGGTGTTTACAGGGAAATTTGACTGAGCCACTCTTCAGCTGATCCTTAGCTATTGAGAGAGGATGACTGATAGCAGTTAGGTTCATAGGCTGTTCTCCTGCCTCTCTTTAGTGTCCCCTTCCAAGTTGCAGAGGCGAAAAACGATAGCAGCCTCTACCCCCATCACCCAAACTGAAGCCATCAGCTTTGAGTCTCAGAGGGTTTGTGGAAGTATGAATAGAAAACCAAAGGAAGGGCTGAACACAACAGGTTTCTGCATGTCATTTTAGCTATATACAACTTAGACTCTAAATATTAAAAGCATGGTAATTGGAAATGTATAATTCCTTGATTAGGTGGCTAGGACAGAGTGTTTCTTTCACCTAGAAGAAATTTGAGTTTAACGAACTATTAGAAATTCAAGGAAGCTACTCCAACTTGGATCCCATAACCTGGTGATAGCAAGAAGTACCTGTAGATGTGTCAACATCTTACCATGCCTTGCTGTTGGTGACATGTCTCTTGCCACTTCTGGTGTGTAGGTTGCACTCTGTCCTGTTGCATTTAGTGTGAAATCCTCTGATCCTTTTTCACCTTATAGCTCTTTTGTCACTGTGCTTAGGCTGCTAAATAGATTTACTGTAAATTTTGGGTTATTTAGTCTTGTGTTGAATGCAGCCTTTTCTTTCTGTATGGTTCTTTAACATCACCTACTTTTACTTACAGCATTTAATTTATATATTTGCTTTTTAATGTTAATTTCAGTATTTTGTTGTTTTCTGGGTTAAAAGAAATAAGGACGGTAATTAACACCTACAAATCTTAAATTTTAGAATATTTTCTGTTCAAGGAAACTTGAAGATTTAATTTGTTCACAGATTATTTTAAATAGAGAAAATGCAGGGACTTCTTCAGCTTAATAATTTTCATGCACAAATTTTGTTTTGTAATATATGTTAATACTGTCCAGCTTTTCTATTCCACATATACAATTATCATGACTAAACACATTTAAAAATAAACCTGTCCAAGAATCACTCATGGAAACATTTTTAGCCAGGAGGAAAAGTCTGTGAATGAAATCATACTAAAATCTCCTACACAAACAGAAGCTTTATATATTTAGAAGAAGGGAAAATCCCTGAAAAAACCCGAGGCAAGTATGCTGCATGAATAAAATCATGGGGCAGAATTGTGTAATTTATTTTTATTACACTTAATGTTAAAATCTTACTGTAAAAGGCTAGAACAGTTGGCAATATTTGACATTCTGAAAATCAAAGCAACAAATTCAGAATTTATATATTTATGTGGATATATACCTGACATCTAGACAGAAATATTTAGCTAGTAAGAAGTTTTCATGCAGTGTGTGGTTATAATTGGCAAAACTGCTACAACTGCTATAATCTTGATCCCTTGAATTACAAACAATGTCATATCAGTTGATCCATCCCTTAAAAAAGAATGGATTTTCCAAAACTGAAAATGTCAATTCCTTCAAAAACTCTGAAATTCAGGAAAAAGAAATAGGTCTGAGTTTTCAAGATCAGAGACATTAAGTATTGCAAATTTAATTTAAAACTCAAATCTTACAAACAATTGATTTAGTCATTGATTTTTGAAATGTTAACTATACAGACTCTACTTAGTACTGATTGGACTTCTTTTGTAGTGGTATCTCTAAGATATTAGCAACTTTCTTTTTGTACACATTTCTGTCTAGGATAATTTTTAAAAGCCCAAATGGAGAGATTGATAAATTCTCTTTCTACATGCACATTTACAGCAATGTTCTCAGGTAATAAAGAGGAAAAGTCAACTAGACTACTTCTAGACTAATAACTAGAACTCTGACAGAAGAGAATTATTCCATGCCAAACCAAACTAAGCACATTTTTTTTTCTGCTGTTGAAATATTTATTTATGCAACAGAGCACAGAATCACAGAGTGGTCAAAGGTGGCAGGGACCTCTGAAACCAATCTGGTCTTACAGCCTGCTCAAGCATCACCTACAGCCAGATGCCAACACCACATCCAGTCATCACTTTAAGATGTGTAAGTATGGAAATTCCACAACCTCTCTGGGCAACCTGTGGCAGTGCTTGAGCACCCTTACAATGGTCAAGAATTTCACGACGTTCCAGCTGTACCTCCTGTGTTTCCGTTTGTGTCCACTGCCTTTGATCCTGTCACTGGGCACTACTGAAGAGCCTGGTTCTGAATTCTCTGCATCCTTCCTTCAGGTACATTGATAAGATCCCTGTCCAGAGCCTACTCTTCTCCTGGCTGAAGGGTCCTGTCTCTCCCAGCCTTTCCACATAAAAGAGATTCTCCAGTCCCTTCAATGTTGCAGTGGGCCCTGACTGGACTCTTATTAGCTCCATTTCTGTCTTGTTCTGGGGAGAACTGGACACACAACTCCAGGTGTGGTCTCACCAATGCTGAGTAGAACTTACCT
Source organism: Orthonyx spaldingii (assembly GCA_013397795.1). Classification (NCBI taxonomy): domain Eukaryota; kingdom Metazoa; phylum Chordata; class Aves; order Passeriformes; family Orthonychidae; genus Orthonyx; species Orthonyx spaldingii. The sequence goes on along the minus strand of VZTJ01002244.1, from coordinate 281,256 downwards.
GAGGATGAAATCAGTGAAGTAATTTACCACAGAGGGGCTGCAATATAAATGTCATATATAGATTAAATTCACTGTTAAGAAAAAACAAATGGCCATTATGGTAAGTATAGGATATAAGAGAGAAAGTTGGTGAATGCTCCTGCTCTGGATATGCAGATATACTGTATATCATAAACTTTTACTAGCTGCCTGCCACTAGAGGCCATCCATTTGCTGATGAAACAAACAATAAAGCAGATCTAATATAGTTTTGTTCAATCTGTAGACCTAGTAGAAAAAAAATAGAAAAGACTTTCCAGTTTTAGAAAACACTGAAATGAGTGTTTCTGAAAAGAAATTAAATAATTTGTTCTTCTCTATTGATCTACTCATTAGATCTCAAGGGTAGGAAAAAAATACATGGAACTTAGTATGTAAAAAATCAATTACTCTGGTAGTGGTATTAGCTCCAAGTATGTTTACAGGTCAAAAAACATGAAGGTTACAGAAAACAGGTGATGTTTGTCTGAAAGTAAAAGATTATGGCATTGAGACAAATACAGGAGAAGCCTTAAGTTTCCACATTAAGGCATATTTGTTATGCAGCTTAATAAACTATGGGAATAACTATAGGTATTAATTGTAAGATGTCACTTTAAATCTCTTCGTATCACTATCCAAGTAATCAAACAAGCATACACTTAAATGTATTTCACTTCATGATATGTTGGTTGGACTTCCCAAGAATTAAAATGGCATAAAGGTAAGAACAGAACATCCATTACAAATGCCTTAAAGAAGATAATTATTCAAGAAAATATCTCCTTTGTCATATATTCAAAATAGGGGGAAAGTTGGTATTGCTTCTTTGCGCCCATACTGGTGTCAGAATTAGGCACAGTCCAAACTAAAAGCTACATTACCATAATTTAAGTATATAGAAGACTCTAAACAAGCACTGCCATGGTGACAGAAGAACATGAGTTCCCTGAGGTACAATGGGATTTGGAAATACCTTCAGCTAGTTAGATCCTACAAGAGAAGTGTGCATAGTTGTAGGTTTGCTTTTTTCATTTTCAAAGCAATTAGCATATTCAAAAGGAGACCAAAGCAGATAATTTGTACATAAATAAGTAAAAAATTTCACATAGGCAATAAAAAATGGTGTTTTTACATTGTCTCCAGAAAAAACCACACCATCAGGACTGGAACAGGATTAAGATCTTACTAGTAATATAAAACAATGAAGATAGTCAAGAGAAAAGGTAACTAATATATGAAATTCCTGGTTCTACAAGCCAATCAGGAAGGTTAATTTCTATTTTACTCTGACTCTCCCTGGTTACTAACACTCCTCTTCAAAACAGGGAAATACACTTCGTAAAAGTGTTAGTTGCATCTTTAAACAGCACAAAGTATGTAAAAATTCAAGACCAATTTTCTCAACTGGAAAAAAAACTAAAAAGAAGATGCAAAAGGTGATTCTTCATTTAACAAAATGTAATACTGGCTTTTCATAGTATCCTTTGTATGAATTCTGAACCAACCCAAATAACAGAAAATTATGTGGAGAGAGCTAGTAGAGATTAAATAATCCAAAGAAGAGGTTTTGTCAGGAATAAGGTATCAGAAATAAAGTTGTGCAAACATTTGAAGTCTGAAACATTCAGCAAACACTGAAAAGCTCCCTGGAAACTGTGTTCTAAGGACTTCCAGGTAAACTTTGCATCTTATTTTATAGCTGGTAGAGTCAAAGGGAATATTGTACTGACAAAATATTTTACTGAGTTTCTGGGAGATAATCTTCTTGCAATATGAGAAAGAGTATGTGCTCCACTTGGCCTTTGTATGAGAGGGGATGGCTTTGAGAAGCTTGAAAAAAGATATTTTGAATATGCATTTTCCCCTATCTGCCTTATCTGATTGCAAAACCTCAATCACTCGAAATTCAGAGAATGGCAGTTCTCAGACTTCATCAGCCAACCCTATTTCTTCAACAGAACCACAGGTATTATCTAGCATTCCCGTGATTGCAAAAAATGTGACATGGCATGATAACATGCAATTGGAAAACTATGACTTGTGATGCTGCAGACTCAGTAGCAGATCAAATACAATACCATGAAGTTAGACATGCCTCGATTTCTTAATTCTTCCACAAATTTAGCATTTTTTTTTCTTTAAAATAGTTGTTTGTGTCTCTGCAAGGTATTCCAGTATTAATTTTATTACATTTGCCTGTAATAAACATCCTGATTTTTTCCCTAGAATATAGCTTCCCATTCCTCCTTTACACTTAGGATCAGAAAGGGACTTCCTAGTTAATCAGTTCTCATGTCTTTACCCTAGTCATAACTTGATCAAGCTCCATTTGGAATTTTAGAATTCAGAATCCAAAAACTCACCTCTACTGAAGATTAAAAGCCTTCCAACGTCAAAGAGAAAATTAACTGTAGTCAGTTTGCTCATTTGTTCTGCAATCTTCTGTTGCACTTTGTCTTCTTCCTTATAGTTGCATATTTAATGAAGCACTTCAACTTTTTAGATTGAAAAAGCTTGTTTTGTTCAATTCTTTGTGGAAATTAAACTTCTCTGTAATATTTCTGCCTATTTTATCCTTCAAAAGTGATTTCATATAAAGTTGAGGATACAAGTGGTACACTGGAGGATAACATATAAAAGAACTCTAGCAGGTACCTCTGACTGCAATACGCAGATAAACTGTTGGTCATATTTGTCCTTTTGATGAGCTTCTTTGGTCTAGTCAAATGGACTATTCACATCACAATCTTTTATTAGTTTTTATCTGAGCACTCTAGATACTTTCCTAGAAACCACTTATATTTTGCCATTTTCAGGTAGGTTTTGTTTCCAGTCTTAAATGCCAGGGAATGAAACTTTTGTAATGACTTTACATATTGTCTCAGAGTAAAGCAGTTTATAAAAGCCAGTTATTTCTGCTGCATTTCTCTGTAAATTGCTTTTGGAGATATAACCAGTGCAAAAATACATCATATTTTATTCCCTGTCTCTTGCTTCCTGTCCCTGTAGCTTTTTACTAAAATATGTATTCTACTAGCATGGTATAAATTCTCAAAAGTTTAATCCAATTTAATTTCCTGGATTATTCAATTCCCTATTTGATTCCCAGATTATTCCTACACTGGACACCACAAAGCTACCCTCCTCCCCAGTTTTCTTAAAAATGTTGTCGGCTGCATCTGAACACACTTTTCTCACACCGAGCTCCATTCGCTTCTCTTTTTCCCTTCCGTTCCGTCACCATCCTGTGGCGATAAAACAAAACCACCAGTTGGTAGAGTGACAACCAGATGAAGATAACAACAAACCTAGCTGATCTGGCAGATGAAGGGGGGTTTTCATGTCTTATTAGCAGTATAATAATTTAGCATTTAATGGGTTACTCTTACTACACAAGCATGTAGGCACCCTAGCCATGATCGGTATGTTATTTCAAATGGCATGTCCTACTTTATTATAATTTAGAGGATATAAAAGAAAATTTAAAAAAATGGAAACACCAAAATAAGATTCTACTATATTCCTCCTGAAACAGACTGGTGTGCCAGCTGGTTTATGCATATCCTTAGAACTCTCATGAAGCTGTTAACTGGGACATATCTTGATAACCACTTGAGGAAACAACATTCTGGATCATAACCTGAAATTATATTTAATTTCAGGGCTTGGGATCATCAGTGGCTACCAGAGGAATGCTTCACCAGAGAGCAGCTTTCTGCGCTCCTGTGGGCTTGGGAAGGTCACTGCTGGCTTTGGGGGTGGGACAGCACCTTGGAGGGACCTTGAGATGGCCAAGGAGCAGGGTGGAGAAGGCCCAGGGAAGTCTATGGCCCTACAGCTCTAGCCACCACCTACTGTCCCTACAAGATGCAGCAGAAGCAGTGATAGCAGCTGATTTTCCATTTTCAATTTAACTATTTGAATAACTAGAAACATATTCTCTTGTCTAACTTACCTGTTTTCTTTTTACAGAATAATGTCTCCATGTAGTTTCTGTGTTGCTGTATGAACACTGGAAAATGTGCTCTTCTCTCTAAGAACAGATGGTTGAGAATTCAAGACGATGCCTTGGCTTTCACTGTGAAACCAAAGTCACTGCTGATGTCTCTGGTTTCAATCCTCTTTCTCTTGACTCTAAAATGTTTTGGACTCTTAAAAGAGGAAGAACTTTTCAGGACTAACTTGCACTACCCAGAGATGAACACCAGTGGTCGCAGCTAATTGATCCTCAGACTGTCTCCCAGTTATTCTTGTGCAGATGAGTAAAATAATTTATACCAAATGCAAACAGACTCAGACTTTCTTATGCTCTTGACAAATTCTCATGATTGATGTCTGCAACTGAGTCAATGTGTTCAACGACTGGGAACTCCTGCACACGGAAACTTTCTGAGGTACAGGAAGAGAATAATATTTCAAAAGGATAGCATCTGCAAATGTCCGGAGGTTTTGCTGTGGGTGGGTCATGTTGCCTAAAGTGGGAAAGTACCGAAGTACCGTATCTGGTACATTTTGCAACCTTTCCATTTTTGCAACACTTAACAGAGAACATTTTAATTTCTTTTTTTTTTTTTTTTTTTTTTTTCGTTTCTCGAAAGAAACATTCTTGATGACTTTTCTCAGGTACGTGATTTTTTTACTAATATTATTATTATTATTTTCTTTTTTTCCCCTCAGAACGAGTGTTGTTGAAGAACACCGACGTGCCGCTCCACCCGCCCAACGTTCGGCGCCTCGCTAAGCGCTGTCGAAGATCCGCGGCCGCGATGCGGAGCCATGTCCGTGGCCAAGTTCGTGTGGGGTCGGCCGGCGGCCCGGAGCGGGGCAGGAGCCAGTACAAGGGCGGGGCGGGCCGTGGCGTGGCGGGGCGGGGGAAGCAGCACCATTTGCCCGGCGGGGCCGGGCCACCCTCGCAGCATTTAGCGGGGCGTTGGGCCGGCTGGTGTCTGCAGCCGCGGCTGACAACGGCCCCGGCCGCCATGAGGGTCCACGGCATCGAGAACCCGGCGTTCCAGGCACCCAGCTCCGACCTCGCCCGGCCGTGGGACGCGGGCCCCGCCAGGCGCGGTGCCATCGACAACCCGGCGGTCCAGGCGCCCGGCTCCGACCTCGCCCGGCCGTGGGACGCGGGCCCCGCCAGGCGAACTGCCGGCGCCCCGGCCCCTGCCGGGCCCAGCACTGACCTCCAGGAGGGACCCTGCGGGTGGGGGCCCTGCGCTCCCAGTGTTCTGCAGCTCTGCAACAATGCCGAGGGGTACTTAGCTGCCTACAGCCTGCTGGCTATCTTCCAAGGTAACCTGTCCCTGCTGCCCGGGGCACACGCTACACCCCGTCCCGGGGCTGGGGGGAACCCGGCGGGAGCCTGGGCTGGGGAGGGCGGGGAAGGAGTGTTGATGTTCTGGCTGGTGGGTGAGGAGAGACAGGTTTCCTCTAGTGCTGTTGCTGAACAGTGGCGGTAGTGGCTTGACTAGGGGAAGAAAGTACACTTGTGCCCTGGATGGGGAACTGGGTCATACAGGACTACTCTTTGTACTTCACTCTGTTTCTGCTTGCTTCATTTCCCATTTACTTTATTGACCACTCTTGAGTCCACGGTCCTACCAGCTCTTTGCTTTGTGCTCTTGTCAATGCTGCATCCCCATTGATCACAGGGAAATAGGGCTTCATGTACACCCACAGGCAGAGAGTTACAAGCCAGGGATTAAAACACCAATATAAACCAATATAAATGTAAAATTGTAGTACCGCACCACTTTCTTACGTGCTTGCTAATTAAAATACTATCCTGGCTTGGTTGGGTGGGACTTCACATAAATTTGAAAACAGCAAAACATATGATTTTGTTCTGTGAATCCCAGTGCAGCCATCTTCCTAAAACTTATGGTTGAAGGTGACCTTGGGAGTAACCTGAAGTTTAGCTTGCCCTAAATTCCTGTTGTTCAGCTTCAGCGATTCTTGTCCATATTTTTGATTTCCTGTAATAAGATTGGTTAGGGCCTTAGCAAGCCTTAGGCTTGCAAAGTAGAAACACTGACTGAGGGGAGGAGAAGAATTAGTGTAACATATATATGAAATTGAGGTTTGTAAAGCTTGGATATTTGTCTGCTGAAAGGTGTGATTGGATTAATGTTCATAACCTTTCAACTTTATTTGAGTAGCTAGGAAAGAAAAGGGTGTTTCCTGAACAATCTGCTTTAAAGCTCATTGATGTTACTTATAAAGAGATTTCTATAAAGGCATGGAGGGAAATATTGGATATTTGGTGTTAGAGGAGAGAGCAGCCTACACCAAAGAAATGCAGAGTTTGGACGATTCCATTCCACCTGGAACCACACTGAGGCAACTGGAATGGCATGAGGAGAAGAGAATTGGAGGCTCTGCGTAAAACCTGGGAGGATTTTAATGCTACTTGTGATGCTTGGAAAGTCCTTGCATGAACTAGTGTCTTGGTATGTGTTTCTGTGAACTTCTAAATTTAGCACCTTCAGATTCTGATATTAGGATATACGTTTAGTGTTAGAAAAGAAGTATTTTAAAATTTTTGGGATAAGTCTGTTGTTTCTTCCTTGGATTTGAAAGACCATGCTACAGCTGGTAGGATCAGAAGATGATTACTGTTGCAGTTGTCCTACCAAATTTATTTTCTCTATAAATGAAAAGAAGGAGGGGGTGGAAGAACTTCTTACATCCTAAGTTTCAGTAGCAGCTGAGTAGTAGAAGACTTATAGAATACACATATAAATTTTTTTGAGTGGCTTAAGAATATGGATAGGCAATTAAAAATGCCCTGAATGCAACACTGAAAAGATTATGTTAAACTAAACAAAGTGTCTTGAATATTTCTGTCTAAATTTCTGAAATTCAGTCCTTCTGTTCTGATCTGATTGTTGAGCTGAATACCAAACTCAGCAAACTCTAACAGTATATGTAAGCCAGGCACCTAGCTAATCTAGTTCAGGTTTAGGGCCTTAAAGTAAGGAAACTTAAGATGTTTGTTTTGGAAGCTGGTGTAGGCATGGCTGTTACAGATCTTGTGACATTCTTGATGGGTTACCTGGGTTTTCTGACAAGAACCTTTTCTTTGGTTAGAACATAAAGCAAACAGGGTGCTGAAGACTCAAGCTGCAATTCTTTCTGAGATGCACGAAAAACAAGGGTCCTCAGCAAGAAATTTAGGATTGTGTGTGAAAGTATTCAGGTCTTGCAGCTTCAGAGTTTAGATAAAAGCACACAAAATACATCTGGGATTTTGAGGTTATGTGACCTAATACTGTACTCCCGTTTGGGTCTAATAATTTGATTTACCCTCCAAATTGCAGAAGCCATCACTGAGGAAGATAGGCTATATCTATTAAACTGGTTAGTCACCTCTATAAAAGATTATTTCTTAATGCGTTGAAGATTAACGAAGTAATCTGTAACACACTTCTGACAACTGGGAGTTGTTTATACTGGACTTTTACATGAGTGAACATAGTTGGTGATTATCTACAGTGACCTGGTATGTTGTGAATCTAACTGAAAGCACGTATTTGCCAGGTTATTTTCTAGATGCTCTAGAAAATAGATTGTTATCATTAGCACCTGATATGATGTGTTACAGCTTCTCAGAGGATTCCAGGTGGAACTCTGATTTCTGGCTCTCTTTCAAGTGAAACCTGTATTTCCAGAATAGAAAACACTTCTTTGCCTAGAATGTTTTTACATGACTTAATACCTACTTTCTGTATGGCACTTAGAGTTGCCTAAATGTGTGATTGCATCTAGTAATACAGTAACTGGATATGGTGCAGTTCATAGCTGTAGTAGAACACGAGGCAGAGGTTATCTTGCTATTTTGAATGCAAGAAGGACTGATTATTTTTCATGTCATTAATAATTTTTAGTGAATAAAACAACAGAACCATGGTTTGAGACTGGTCCAGTCTAAACTACCTAAAATCTTTGAATAGTGCTAATATTTTTATAGGCTGATTAGACCCAGTACTTCTATCAAAGACTTTTTCATTGGTTTTTTTTGGTGCCTGTTTTAAAGCCACCATTCTTATAACAACTGCAAAACACATATTTTTGTTGAATGGATGAAGAAAAAAAATACTCTTGTGTTTTGTGATAGCAAATGAAGTTGGTTGATAATTAATCTGGATTTTATGGGGCAGTACACACTGTACCTAAGACTAACAAATGTGGCAGGACAAGGTTTTGGGTGAGAATAGTTAAAAACTAATTTCTGTACTACAATTTTAAGTGTTGGGATGTCCTTACAGAATTTGTTTTTCAGATCAAGTTAGTATCAGCCAGGTTCTGTCTTCCTTGAAGAGACTTTAGTCTTTAATCACTAGATGATGTAATTGGAGAAGTTATGTTGCTGTTTACCACATCTGCATTTTTACAGATGAAATCTAATTATCCAGTATAATTAACTGCAAGATTTTATGGCTTTTAGGATGTAAATTAAAGGTAGTGACTTAAACTACAGCTAAAAGCAATGCCTTCTAACTCTGTAATCCACTTGTTGTGTAGCACAACTTCATATGAGTGTTTTAAAGGCTTACTAAATGTTTGGAGTTCTGGCAGATTCGAGAAAATTGTTTGTTCATTCCTTCATGCTAGTATTGTTCTTTGGTTAATGCTCCTTAAGAGGAAAATAAAATTGCCAAATGTGTAACTAATGGCAGTGGAAGGACACCTGAATACTTGTGTTCGTCCCATATGAATTTAAGTGTGATGACTAAACTGATGAGTGAAATTGTTAGCTTTCATAAAGAGGCCATAAGAGGGTATTGGAACTAAGATTGTGCCAAGAGTTGCTTCCATTTAGAAAGCTGAAGTTTGGCCATTATAAAACAGCTTGTTAATTTGGAGTAATTTTTTTAATACGTTAGAGCACTCTAAGGAGATGCTGAAATTTGGCTCAAGTAGTTGTATTTTTGGATGATGCAGTGCTTGTTGAGAACTAACTCAAACACATTTCTGTCACTAGCCTTGTGTTCTCTTAGAATGATGGTAGAGAATCATGTTTCAATTTTAGAGTTACTGTAGGGCCTGTGTCAGGGGAGGTGCTCATCAGTCATCCCTAAGGTTACAGAACTCAAATATATGTGCAACTCTGACTTGTAAGACGTCCCAGCTTTTTTTTTTTTTTCTTTCTTTTTTTTTTTCAGGTATTTATTTTATTATGGGCACAATTTAATTAGACTATGATTAAGTTATATGACAGTGTTACAAGTACAGCTGTCTATCTTGTAACTGAATCCTATTTTAGGACTCCTAAAACCGAACTCCTGAAAGTTTAACTACCTGGTCTTTCTCATAAGAACAGAATGTGAAGCAGGGTAGAAGATTCAAGTTAGTCTACATACAATGCTCTTGTAAGAATGGACAGAGTGTTTGAGCATGCACTAGATATTGTAGCTTACTTCTACTTTTGGATAACTTTTTTTGCAGTTCATCTGTGCTTCAATAGGGCAGCTTGTGCAATGCCTTTTTTCCAGGTTGTTTGATACTTTTGCTTCAGGGAAGTTAGATTCAGGGGCCAAACCTTTTTATCTCAGTTGAAGCAAATAATAAAGATATAAAAAATAAAGTTGCTCTGAAACAGTTGCAAAGGATTTTTAAATAACTTTACGCTTTTTTATATTATAGAGGAAGCATGTTTGTTCAAAAGCCTTCTTTTATCTTCCCTTTGTGGTGGCAGGGAGTTGGTTGTTTGCAATAATTTGAAAACTATGTCCTGAACTTGCTTCAGTCATAGCTTGAATTCTAATGCAAGTTATAACCTTGACTAAATTACCTTTAATTTTTAAAGAGTCATATGACACTGTAATGCATTCTGTTTGAATTCTGTGCTTCAGACAAATCCATAGGCCCTGTGCAATTTGGCTGGCTAGCACTATTTATGTAGTACATACCTGTATTTTACAGCTAACAAATACCTTACAAAAGAGCCTTGTATAAATATATATTAATTTTAACCCTTCCATCCCACAAGGGTAAGTTTACCTTGCAACTCTATTGAATTAAAGTATCTTTGACTAATTATCTCCTTCTTTTATTTTTGCAGGTGTTGTGGTAAATGGCCTGATTAACATTAGTATTTCAACAATTGAGAAGCGTTATGAGTTGAACAGTTCCCTCACTGGCTTAATCTCTGCAAGCTATGACATTGCTTTTTGTGTATTGTCACTGTTTGTATCTTACTTTGGAGAAGGTGGGCACAAACCACGATGGCTTGCTTTCTCAGCATTTATGCTAGGACTGGGCTCACTTATATTTTCCTTGCCTCACTTCAATAGTGGAAAATACCAATATGGACGTAAAGTTGAAGGTAAGCTTGTGCTATGTTTTGAAAATTACTCTAAAAAATTGAAGTCTCTGTAGCAGCTTGGTGCAACTCTTGATTTGGTACAACATAGTTGATCTGTGTCAAAGTCCTAAAATAGGGTGCTATCTGTAACTGAAAATAAAACAATTCTGTGAAATCCGCAAGCTCAATAGCTGCCTCTCTGCACAGTGAACTTTGTTTCAATCAATGAAGCAATCAATGTCAATATCAGTTCTCTCTCCTATAAACAACATTTGAATGAAATGCTTTTTTTTCCTTGCCTTGATGAATGCAATTAAAATTCACTTTATAGAATAAATTGTCTGGCATCTCTTTGTGCCTAGGAATCAAGTTAGGTCAGCAATGCAGGAGAAATGTTAAAGCTGTTAGACTTACCAGCTTGCTGAAAGGTGACTCCTTCTGCATTTCTTTGTGGTTTTGAACTACTAAAAGCGTTTTGATTAATTCATTAACAAGTTTCTCTAAGTTCTTTTAAAAGATGTTGATTTCAGCTTGTGGATTTATTTCAAATAAAGAGGAAACAAGCAGTACTGAATTGTACTGAACAAAGCAGTACTTAAATCATGGGTGTAGCTCTCTCTCAGTTCTTAAACTTTTCTCATAAAACAACACTTAAGCACAGTGTGATTAATGCTGACTTTGTATTTCAATTTAGTGGCACACCTATAACTAATACAGAAATGTTCAGATATTGTTTAAAGCAGGATGACTTGATCTTTTGGGATTGTCTTGTTATTGCAGTGTTTAATCAAAATAATGCCTTCAGTGACTAAGCATGTTAGAGTGCTCACCAAAAAAAAAAAGGAACTATTTAAGCAACCTCATGGAAAGTTGTTGATTCTCGAGTTAATTTCTTTAGTGGTAATCATTTTATCCTGTCTATGAGCTGTCTAGCTATTAAGTAAAAAAGTTTGGCAAGCCATTTTTCAGTTTTTAATAAATGAGGATCTGACATGGAAATTAACTGAACTTTTAACTGAACAAGGTCAAAGGAAAACATCGTTAGTGTTTTGGGGGCTATGCACAGATAGCTCTTGGTAGAGGGGCAGCAGGTTACTTGTTCGTGGCTCTGTTCCATTTCCCTACAATTTTGGTTTCAGTGTTGACCTCCCTACTTCACTATAGTATGAAAGGGAAGCTGAATTTAATACATAAAAGTTTAAACCTGATTTTAGTTGGGGTTTTTTTGTTTTGGTTTGGTTTTTTTTTTTGTTTTGTTTTGTTTGGTTTTTTTTCATTTTAAACAAGATACTGGCAGTGTGGGAGAGCAGATTACCAACTATTGCAACTGATCTTTCCCCTTTCAAACAATTTGAGTTGAAATCCCAAAGAACATGTTACTGTGTCATCCAACATCCATCATTGAAGATGGCTGTAGATATTGATACCTTTATTAGGTACATGTTCTACATGGACTTTTGAAATCTAAAAGCAGTGGGGAATTTTTGAATTGGGATGTGTTTTCTTCACCATGACACTGGCAGCTGTTAGCATTCCTGCTGTTTTGATTGTTGTAGTGCAGGTGCCTATGCTCTGCCAGTGGTGAGCACATTTAAGATCTCAAGCTGACTTAAACAAAACTATCAAAGATAAATGACTAAGAGTGCAGGGAAGGTCTGCACTGTGGCAGTCAACGTAAATCTTCAGGTGCAGTGCAACAGCATCCCTCAACTGTCAGGAAAACAGCAGTACAGGATTATGGGATGTCTGGTTTAGCTAGTCCTGAGGTTGATGAAGCATTTTAACTATACGATTAGTTGCAGAATTTAATAGCACGACACCCCAATAGCCGTCCTTTTTCATTATTTGTTTGTGTGAGTCGCTTACAGAGATCTTAATTTTTTTTTATTAAGCTTGTATTTGATGCTTTGTATTAAAATCTACCACTCAATTTATTTCAGAACACCTCTTGTTACTAGTTGGTTACTTGATTATTAATGTTTATCTGTTGTATGTCAGTACAGTGAGTTTTATGTGCAGGATAACATTTAAGCACAGTTCAATGCAATATTTAATATGGCTGCCAGATTAATTAATAAGTCTAGTCTGAAATACAGAATACATCTAGCCTCCAGCATAAGCCTTACAGACTTCCTGGAACTTACTGCTTTACCTTGAGAAAATAATTTACTTTTATTCTGAGTATATACAAATCCTAGTCTACAAATCTGTTTGATCATGTATTTATCATAATACCACTTCCTAGAAATAATCCATTTCATATTGAAAGAGTTGCTAATCAACGGTCTGCCTATTATTATTTTTTTAAGCCACTGTAAAATGTGTTTTCTATCCTCCAGAAAGGTTTTAGACTCAAATTTGTAACCCAGGTGTGACCAGCAGTTTGTTCTGGTAAATTTTTTGGGTTGTGTGGGCCGCCGGTGCCTCAGCTGGCTTCGGAACGTGCAGTCAGGGGCTCCCCCTGGTGGTGCATCCCTAACAGAATCAACCTCCTTTGATTAATCGGAGACGGCAGAGAGGACTGTGAAACTGCAGATATTGTAAGCAGGGTACCTTTAAACCTCAGTTTCGGATTTTATTTTATGAATTAAATATGTTTCAATATGTCTGTGACAGCACATGTGAATCGTAGTTTCTCACTTGACACAAGGGGGATGACTCATTGTGAAGACAGTCGAACATTGGGACAGATTACCCAGGATACTTCCTAAATTGAAAGGAAGAAAAACTTTAAAGACTCTTCCTTTTGAAGTGAGATTTTCTTATCCCTTATGTTGGCCTGTTTCTATGCAATGGCATTGTATCAACTATTGTATGCTAGAGGAAGTAATGATTAAGTTTTCTTTAAATGCCTGCTGTGTTGCCAGCATTTCCTTATGCTTTGTCTTGTGAGCCCAAAGTGTGGATTGAGCTTGTCCTTTCTTTGCTCACGTAAAAAATGTTCTCAGGTGTAAAAGGACCTAAGGAAAATAAAGGATGTGGTAATTTTGTAGTGAAGTAGTGTGAATTAATCTATCTACTTATCTGTTTTGAAGGACATTTTCATCTGTTTGTTCAGTGGGGCTCATTGCTACCAAACTGATGGGTTTATCCTCTTTCTTAGGGTTTTATGCTCTTATATGGAGAAACATGGAAAGAACCATACTCTACATCTTGTCCCTTGGTATTCTATTACCAAAAGTGCAATGATAACAAGAGAAAGGAGTTGATAACACATACTCCCTGTCTTCACTTCCTCTTTTCTTTTGCCTCCTTGTAGTGCCAAATATTACAGCAACATCATGCTGACGTACCACTGCTTTCCTCTTTTTATGTGTGCACAAGTACAGAGGCTTTACATTAACTTCTCTTTTTGGAGACATGACAGTGTGTGTTCTGTGAGAGATAGTGGAGTAGGTTTTTAAGATTTTTCCCTTTTTTTATAGGCAAACACTTCTCAAAAGAGGGAATGTAAAGGGAGGCTTATCTTTACTAATGACTGATGTTGTGGGTTTACCCAGGAAGGGTCAATCTTGCAAGTGACCTATGGTGCAGGAAGCAGTGCACTTTGCTTCCTGGGAAACAGAGCCAGTGACCAGCTAGTTTTGAGTATTGATGGGTATATAATCCAATTAAAAGTTGTTTTGCCTCCAGGGAAAAAACCATATTTAAGAGAGATGCACCTGAGAAAAAACCCTTTTTCCTGTCATGTTGCTGCCAGAGAAGCAAGTCCTGTGCTTCTCTTGGTAAGAGTGGGCC
>VZTJ01002244.1:232656-260987 GCA_013397795.1 Orthonyx spaldingii | reverse complement strand
AAAAAAAAAAAAAAAAGGGCTTCAGCATACTCTGAAGTTTTTAGGTGCTCTGAAGTTTTTAGGATGTCCCTGATAATATCTTATTGCAGCCAAGACCTTCCAGTGGAAGTGTGATGCTTTCAACAAAACTCTTCTTTCAACAATACATTATTGATCTCTTCACAAATCTGTACCAATAAAACAGGCAAGAAGACCTATAATATCTGAAATAGCTTTCCCAATTAAAGGAAACACAAATTTTTATAGTTTTTTGACATTGTCTAAGAGTGCAGGTATTCAATGTTTTCATTGTCAATAAATATGACCATTTGTAGGAACAGCAAAAATACAGGCTGAAAAAATCTCTGAAACTCATGGTGATGGAAGTCAGGTACTGGTTCACACCAACAATATTGGACGAAGTTTTAAAGACTTTCCTATGGCTCTCCTGGTAAGAAAAATCTCAAATTTGCTAAAACTGAATGTATTCTGAAAAATGAAATTCCTTTTCAGATGTTAGAGGTCTTTAGAAATGGCTTATTGTGTTATCATAGGGAAAACTTCAGTGTTACTAATAATTTAATGCACGTTCATTTTGTTGATACTTAAGATTGTTAAAAAAGCATATTACTGAAGTTCCACTTCAGAGTATCTACTTTTAAAGTGACTTCTACTTTTGTTGGTACCAAAATCAAATCATTTCCACAGTGTTATGATAATTTCTCTCCATAGATACTGTTGAGGAATCCAGTGCTTATGAGTCTAATAATAGCCAGTTCCTCAGAAGCTTTAGTTGCCACTGGATTTGCCACATTTCTACCAAAGTTTATAGAAAATCAGTTTGGAAAGTCGTCAAGTTTTTCAGCAACTCTTGGAGGTAAAGTGGCTTTTTATTGTTAAATCTTAAATATATTGTGCTGAACACTTCGTTAATATTGCAGGTGGAAGATTATATGGGTATCTTTTTCATGTGAGATATTTGTGAATGTACTTAGATGGAATGCAGTAATCAGAACAGTATTTTTGTTATTCTTGCCTGCCCTAGTACTCTTGAACTTAATTCATCAAGGGTGTAGCTCTACTTGCTGTTTGTAGGTTCTGAAGATTTGATACTCATATTCAAAATAGAGTGAAGATTTCGTGTGCTGATGAAACTTTAGTTTATTCTTTTCTTATCCTTGGTGAAAAATGTATAATTTTCCTTATTTAAAATCAGCTGAAGGGACATTAGTGTCTTAGTATCCCTACTAAAACAATCAAGATGAAGGGCAGCTAGTAAAAAAGCAGTGCTTGTTACAAACAAGAAGTTAACTTTGCCTTTCTCTTCTTTAATTCCACACTGACATTACAATGAGTTTACAGTAAAATGACTAATCAGAATATGTAATAACACTATTATGTAACTGGTTCTATAGTTGACTTGCTGTCACCTATTTATTATTTGATATGCAGAAGTAATAGGTAGAACAGGAGAAAGCTATGAAAAACTGAGTACTAAAGAGACAGAAAAAATCTGATGGAAGAACTACACTCAGCAGGGTCACATGATTAACTTTGACACAATTCATTTTGAAGAATAGCGACCAGATCGAGGCAGAAATGTCCATAATGCCAACAGATGCTTGCAATATGCAGACTTAATATTTCTAGAATGTGTCTTGCTAATCTGTAGAGTGCTGCAGGATAATTATAGTAGTTGAGCTGCTCTTTCTCTGACAGAAATGTGTTTCGGAAAGACTTTCTGGGTTACTTAATCCACTCGGCAATACTAGCTAGTATTCTTGCATCAAAACAAAGCAACTACAAGTTTCATATACAAATACATTGGAATATAAGCGCAGTTGTTAACCAATAACCAAGAGTGAAGTGGAAAACTGCGTGTTGCATTTTTTTTCTCCATAGACCTTGTCTGAATGTCTTTGAGTTGAAAATATTGACAATGCTTCTTAAATGTACAGCTTTAAAGAAATGCCTGCAGTAATGGTGAAAGCTGGCTGTACCTGAACTGAGCTAGTTAGTGTAAGCATTACCAGTGACCATGCAAGTTATCTACACTATTGTTGACTATGGTTGCCTATGGCCTGGGTAGTTTTGCCACTGTACCTGAACTATCTCTAAAGTTAGCTGTCCCAAGTCAGTGTGAGTTATACTGAGGTCTGTGTTGTATTATAGATTAGCCATATAAAAATGCTCAGTTATTCATCTGCAGTGCAAAGAGGATAAACATTGCGGACTGTAAGGACTATGACAACAAAACTGACCCACTGATCTAGATTTCTTTAAATCTTTCAGTGGATATCTTACTGCATCTTGTGCTGTCTCTTGTATAATAGTGATTATGTTCTCTTATTTAAAAGTTCATAACAGATACATAGCAAGGAACATGGACATGTCCAAAAAAAATCTGAAAAAATGAAAGAGTACTTTCTGTTTTCATGGAGAAACCTACCAGTGTTCAGAGATTCTCACCCCATAGTGCTCCTAGTTGGGTTTTGTACAGCTATAAATTACGCTGTCCTAAACCTCTGGAAAGGCTAAAGGTGATGTAGGAGTAGAATGAATTACTCATGAAGTTAGATTCTGGTAGTATGGTTTGAAAACAATATCACATGAACTGCATTTTACAGGAAACTGTTTTGATTTTTTTCTTAGCATAAAATTGCACTCTTAATTCCTTCACAATTATGTCTTGCGCTTTTATGTAACTGCTCCTGTCTTGTCTTCCTCTAGGACTTGTACTAATTCCAGCAGCAGCGCTAGGCCAAGTCCTAAGTGGTATCTTGGTTTCCAAGTGCAAAATGAGTTGCAGAGGCATAATCAAGTTCATGATAAGCACTTGTTCAGTGGCCCTAATATTAAACACAGTGTTTCTATTTGCTAAATGCGGGAATGAACCTTTTGCAGGTGTCTCTGAAACGTATAACGGGTAAATATATTTTAATGTGCTCTTGGGTTTAATGTTAATATTTATTTACATAGGTTACCTCTTAGAGTAAAAATTCTTTTAAAATGTCATGTTTTGCCTTGATGTATGAAACTGAAATGTTTTATGGAACTCTAAAATTTTGTCTTGGAATCTTTGTGTAATAGATTATATGAAAAAGAGTGTTGATGCCTTACCCATGAAAAGTTCTGAGCAGTATAGTCCTGCTTGGCACAAAAATCTCAGCTTTTGTAACCGTTCCAGATGTAGTAGCCATGGTATTGACTACAGCTAATTTTATATCATTGTAGTGGTGTTTTTGCATGTTGTTTTATTAACCAACTCTGGAAAATCTGAGCAGTTTGCTCCTGGAAGGAGTAGTAAATTTCATGAAAGAGTATAGAGGTACACTGCATTTTACACTAATTACAAGTTTTTTCACCAGAAAAGCAAAGACATTGTAGCATCAGGTTCTATCACCTCTAATCTCCTTTTATAAAGGAGGCTTTCTATTTTTTTCCAGGTATAATGGTTGATAGAGGTAGAAATTTAATGGAAAGAGGGCATAGTTCAGTGGCAAAGTTTAAGAATAAAGTGAGTGGAGTAACATGCTTAACTGAAGCACAGTTCCAAATATTTTTGGCTGACATGTCTAAACATGCCAACGAATTGTCTAAACATGCCAACGAATTGTCTAAACATTATGTACTTTCTCTTAAATAACACAATTTTCCTTTCTAATGAGAACATAGTCTCACTTATATTTGTAGTAATTATAATAACTTCTAGGATGCATTTTTCCTGTTGCTGTGAACAAAGCTTACTGTGGAAACCAGTACTAAAGTGGGGGGAAAAGTTAGAAAAGTGAAAGCAAAATAAAGCAAAATTGAAAAGAAATATTTGCAAGTATAAGCCTTCTTTAGAGACTGAATTTTTAGGTTCATATTTTAAAAATCATTGAATATATGTGGTCAAATCACTACCATAGGCACCATGTCATAGAACATGTCCATCATACCTTGTTAAGGAAATAAGATCATAATATTTCAATTCCCATGGTTTCAAATAGTACACACAAGCAGTGTTTAAAAGCAGGAGGAAGGCAGCTAGCTATTCCAAAAGTCTGCTCTCAAGTGGTCAGTTCTCTGCCATGAATTAACAGAGCCAGAGGCAACACCAACTGTTTGGGGTTCTGCCAGAGAGCCAGATGGTGCTGTGCAAAATAACTCCAGTAGGCTGGCACCTAGGGGACTGCTAGATGCCATCTGAAAAAATCATAGGCATGAACTGTGTGCTGTGTAAGTTGGTGAATAACTTACCAATACCTTTTTTCTTGTTTTCCCCAAATCCCCTATTTTAGACAAGGTGTAGGTACCACTGTCTTGTACAAAAGCATAATCTGATAGTTCTGCTTGACTGCATAAAAAGGCACTTGAAGTTAAATAAAATGTGAAAGAGGAATGTTGCACTTTACTGACACAATAGCAGGATGTGTACCATGAAAATGCAGAAGATAGGTTGGGGAGAAAATTGGTTTGTAGCCTCTAATTCACATGCAAGTTACTGGAAAGTAGAAATTTACTGCTATGATACTCTAATATTAATTTGTATTCCCTTTTCCAGAAGGTATGCAAAGTAAATCAGCAAAGTTCCATACACTGGTGACTGAAAGAAAATAAAAAATGTTAAAGCCCAAGTTACTACTCATTCTGATTTAATCTTTGCAACTTGCTGTATAAATTGACAGTATATTTAAAGACCAGTGTTGAAATTTGATGCCTAAAATATGGCTTTGCTAATGTCTGAAAAAATTGTAGCAGACAGATGACTTGGACAATTCAGAACTGTGAAAAGAGAAGCAGTGAAAAACTGCTAAAAGAATTCAGATTTTGGTTGCAGAAAGATTATAGTTACATATTGAACAAAAGAATCGATATTCATCAATAAAATGCTGAGGATGTCGTATAGAAAATAGTGTATGAAGTTATCCATATTTTTATGCCAGGTCCTATGATAACAAGCAGCTGACAAAAGTTACAGCTGAACTGATTTTCATCCTAAGTTAAATGCAGCTATCTTGTATTTAACAGTTTTGTGTAACTTTCAGTTATGTAGCTTAACTGTTGCTGAAGACCACTTATCTAAAGCAATTTGAAATTAACCAGTCCTGAAATATGTCTCTTCTCTTGGTACCCATATGAAAAATGGCTCAGTTTTGCCTAATTCAGTGCTACATGTTGGACTGTGCTTTACTGGACATGTGCATCAGAATAGTTAGTGGCGTTAATACAGTGCCAGTTCTTACACTGTTTTCCATGAAGAAATAAAATACGTAGCAGTAGCTTTAAAATATTAATAAATTTATAAACTTGTGAAAGAACAGCCAAGTGTTTGCCTCCTGCTTATGCTACTGAACAAATGGTTCTGAAATCATTATTTATTTATGAGACTGCTCTGAGAGTTAACTTGGAATTTGCTGCAGATTTTTTTTGAGAATTTCAAGAAATCCTTCATGGCAAGCAGTATCTTCCTATTGAAAAATAGCCTGGAGAGGTGAGGGAAGCTTTTGCAGGATTAGTCTCAGAATTATATGAGTACAGAATCATTTGTTTGTGTTAATTAAAATAGCATCTTACTTGTAGTGACACTGTTTATTACTAAATTAGGCTATCAGCAGAACTAACATGGTTTATTTTGTCTAACAGGCACTTCAAAGAATTGGTTTTGCCAAATTCTATTGCCCAGTGCCTCCTTGAAAATCTGAAGGCACAGAAATGCAGTGACTGTTCCTGTACTTTGTTCATTTCCACATGTCTCTGGGACTCTTGTTTAAAAACTCCTGTAGAGTTTTTTAAAGAGCAATTGATGGCTTCATCTCCTAGATTTTTTAGAAAAGCCAGGGGTATCTTTTTTGTTATATTTTCCTCTTGACTGTGCATAACTAAATATTCAGTTCTGCTTTGGAAGTCAGGGAAAAGAGATACTGTCTGCACATGTAAACAGGACAAATGCCACCAAATTGATTAAATGTTTCTAGGCTTTGCATGTCTCAGGCTAGCGAGGCACTGTATATACAAATCTGTGGTTAGTGAATTTGCTTGTGGTGCAGTGTAGTTCATTCTTCATACTTGGAAGAATTGAAGTTGGTTTGCTTAGGCTTAAAGAACAAATGTGATTTCGTGGGATTCTGCGGTACTACAACAAAATGGATTTTATATGTATTATGATGTCCCTAATATTCCATTTGAAGTTTGAATGCATGTAAGTTAATTCCTAGATAAACTATTTCTCCTATTAGTCTTTTTGCCATCTCATATTCTCATGAAAAAACATGCCTTTTAGATAATTAATGTGGAGCTTTCATTTTGCAGTACAGTATTTAAACTACTGGCAGTGTCAAATACCTGGTGTTAGCTGATTGAACTTTTAACCTGTGAAAATTATTTACTTGTTAATGAACTACTATTAGAAAATCAAAGGGTGTTTTTATTCTCTCCAGTTATGCCTTAGGACAGTCCTCACACAATCCGAAGTGATTTTTCATGCTAATAATGTAGTGGGACTACTTCAAATAAAACCATATGATGACCTGTATTGGATGTAAATGCCTGAATTGAGAGTAAATATAGTAAGCAAGAGTTAACATGAACTCTGTCAGTTATTAGTTATTCCCTAAACAGCCAAAGAAAATCTTTAAGGACCTTCAGGGTGTGTCATTGCACTCTGCATGTGCAATCATCTTAGTGCTCATACAATTTAGATATCTGCATGGCAGTGTTAAAAATAGTAAAAATGAGGTGGCTTAGCAACTGGACTCAAATCAAAAAGGGGGAAAAGTCTTGGAGTATGATTGGTTGAATAAACAACTCCAAAGACTGGTTTTAATGTTGTTTTTTTTTCCTTAAAATTATAAATTGAAGAAATTCAAATACCTAAGTGGGAGGGAGAGAGTTGGGCTGAGATGCAGAATTTTGTCATCTCTTTGGTTAGTGGAAATTGGAGGAATAATTTTTGGAAGGAATAATAACATAAAAATAACTAGATGCATAATAAATGTAAATTCTAGAGCTGTAACTACTGTGCTTATTTTTAAACAACTAAGTGCATAAATAACATGAATATTTTAAAATTTATTATACTATAAATATTGCATTACTTATTTATATATCTTCTGGTTTTCAATTGCTTTATTAAAAGCCTATTAACTTCTGCTTTTCAGAACAGGCACTCTATATAACTTAACAGCACCGTGCAACGCTGACTGCAGGTGTTTGCACTCCATGTACTACCCAGTTTGTGGCAGAGATGAAGTCCAGTACTTTTCTCCCTGTTTTGCAGGATGTGCCTCATATAGTTTCAACAACATGGAAAAGGTACTTTATGCAATGAAGATAGCTGACATGGTTTGTTCTGATTTCCTGTAAAATGCACTATATTTCAAAATGTCCTCCCCTTAGGATGATGGAAATTGCAGTATTTATGAATGTAAGTGGCAGTTACTAAAAGATACACTCTGACCAGGTGTGTTTAGACATTCTGCTTGTGAAGGTATCATGGTTAATATCAAATTTACTTACTTGATGACAGTTGATGTTTCATGGGGGTTCTGATTTATCAAAGTGATACAAACTATGCTGAAAACACAATACAAATGTAAGTTTTATTTAGCAAAGTCCAGTGATTGCAATACACAGTTCACTTACGGTACCAGTGTGACTCTCACTGCTGGTCTTTAATGTGTTCACTGTCACACTGCTGAGCCTCCCCAGTTGTTGGGAACGCATACATGGGCTGAAGCCAAGTCAAGCTGATTGCTCTCTGAAATGTTTCTAGCAGTTGTCTGGCTTTTTATGTTCTGTGTTGGGGTGAGCTACAGTCTCTGCCCTTCATCCCCCATGTTCATGCTGATCTGGTTAACTTAGAAAAATGTTTCCACTCTCTTAATGAACTCAGGGTGAAGTATTTACACCACTGGTTGATTCACTGAAGTGGCATAGCTGTTTCTTTTCTATATACCTTTCTTTGCAACAGTTCTGGTCATTCACAGCCTGCATTGTTCTGTGAGCTTTCTGGGAACATCAGTCTTTCCCATCTCTGAGTCTTCTTTTGTTGTGGTTAGCCAGTGTTTCTCACTTTTGTGATGCTTTTTTGCAAATGTACTTCTACCAGACTTTCTAATGCCGAAAATAAGTTAAATCTAAATGTATTTTAACTAGAATTGACAATCAGAAAAGTCAGCAGTTGTTTCAACATTACCTGAAGTTCTTATCTAGATCTTTAAGCAAAATGCAATGTTTGTTGTATACATGACAACCTACTTCTGTGAGTTTTGAAAGCTTGAATATCAGTAGCCTGCAGGAATGGTAAACCATGATGCAGGAATGGTAAACCATGAAAGTGCCTGGATATAATCAAGCCTTCCCAGAATTGAGGGGCTTTCTGTGCTTGTCTCTACTATTACAACAAACTCATGAGCAGGGATGTGGGAGGCGTATAGAGGGATCCAAAAGGCAAGCTGACTCAGGAAAGGCCTTTATACTTTTTATATTGGAAAATGAGAGAAGGTATTATCCATTAAAAAATGTAGGAGACTAAATGCTTCTTGCTATGGAAGCTTCACAATTCACGGGTACATTATTTTTTTCTTTGAAAACAAACTTCTGTGGATTTAAATGAAGAGTATTTTCCATTTGTTCACCTGCTTATAAAAGTGGTCATATACTGCTTTTATTCTTTCCTGCTTAAGTTTTTAGAGTAGAGCTCACCTCTCTGTCTGCATATAGTTTGCCTCTAACTTTTGCAAATTTTTATGCTTGTAGCTAAGAGCTTACTCGATACAAAATGGAGACTATCACTGTCTTTTAGGGTCAAAAAGCCAAAAATATCTTTTGCTCAGGTGAGGTGGATCAGTCAAGGTCTGATGAACCTCTTTTAAAAGTTAGTGTTAGTGTCATGTGCTCCTCAGGAAATGGACTATTTCCCATATGGTAAAGTCAATGTTTATTCTTCTCTTCTGTGATGCAGATGCAACGAAAATTTACCAAAATACTATCATTTTGTGTCATTCTTGGAGCTAAATTTTGTCTTATGAATTATTTGTAGACATACCACAACTGTTCCTGTATTGGGAAATCACAAAGAGAAAATGGTTCAGAAGACTTTCCTTATGAAGCTGTCCCTGGGAAATGTCCAACACAATGCAAATTGTTACCTTTATTCCTAGGCTTCTTCTTTTTTGCTGTTGTTTTTACATTTATGGCTGTTACTCCAACAACTGTGGCCATTCTCAGGTATGTTTTTTGGTCTGAAAGAAAGGTAATGTTCATGTGAAAACTAATATGTGAAATACTTTTATTTGTTTTGCTTTGCAATGTGCTATTTGAACAAGGTTGTGTAGTAAGCAGGCACTACTTTAAACAGAGGACAGTGGTATCACTGTTCACGCTTGTTAGTAGATATGTTTTGGCTCTATAAAAAAGATAAATCTTTCTTACATGTAGCAAAATCTGTTTTATGGGAGCACTCTTGACTGTTTTAGTTAAAGCAAAAAGGAATAAATGTGCCACGTGCTTTGATGAATAAAATATTTGACTAGCCTGTCTATTGATAGTGTCAGCATTTCAAATTGTATCGGGAAAAGGACAAAATAACAATTAGTTTGGTATTCTCAGCCTTTGATTGCTGTGTCAGTTCAGAGTTCTGGCTTGAAAAAATTGTAGTCTGTCAAGAATGTGCTTCTCATTCTGAATGTAGAGCTGTTTTGCTTAATGTTGAAGTCTGACTACCTCTAATACTTCTAGTGAAGAGATAACCATGATGCATGTTGCTTTTTGAGGGTGTGGCTAGATGCCCTTTGACAGAGGGCTGAGGAAATCAATAACATCCTACAACAGTGCTTTATAGTAGCCTCCTGTCCAGGTTTTGTGTAAATCTGGAATTAAAAGCTTGTCATATTAGCGTGGGGGCATAATAATGTGAAATTCTGTATTATCTTCAAAACTGAGCTGACATAGCTTTATTTCAAAAAGTCGAAGCAGTAGCATTTGGATATTTGAATCCCTGTATAATTCAGCTGAAATAGTGAAACAGTTTTTATGGAAGAAAGGACTGTAAGTAGTTTAAGTTTTCAAAACCTAATTTAAAAAGCTAAATGTCAGTAAATTTTACAGTATATTCTGGTATCTTTTCAGTGAACCTCTTTTGTGTGATTTCAAACATAAACTCATATATTCATGACAGTGTTCTAGTGCTAGAAATAATCACCTGCATGATGTGAAACTTTCTCCTTCTCTTAGTTGCCTTTATGGGTAATAGGATCCTAACACTGACTGCTGATAAGTGCTCATCTTGGATGTTTTGATGTGGCTAATTCTCACACATGCTTCAGAATGTGGGAATAACTTCTGAATGTGTAAATATGGTCTGTTTCTACACTGGAAGCTTATTAAAAGGCGTGATACAGTTTATTAAAGAAAATAGTTCTGAAACTAAGTTGTATAAATTAAGCAAGTTAGGTTGTATTTAACCTTTATGGTAGCACCTTTAAGACACTGTCATGAGAATATGTTTGTTCCTGGAAAAAAATATTAAATAGGTGAGAGGTAAGGAGGTAAAGTCTGCTACTTGATAAATCAATATATTGGTTTTTTTAGCATCGGCCAGTTTCTTTATAAGGTCAGGTGAATATATGCAAAGGTTATGGAAATACAGCATGTTGTACTGTGCTGTAGTCTAGTCTCAATTCATGTGTTGCTTCTTTAGGTATAGTAGCTCAGGATTGCATCCTAGCACTGTTTTAATTTCCTTGGTTTTTCTATGGAAAAAATGTTCAACAGTATATCAGGGTGCTGATAGCAAGCTTCCTTTTTATTTATACTATTTTGTTAAACTAATTAAATCTAAAATTTCTTGATGGGCTACTGAAGTTTTTCTATCTTTTATCTAAACACCACTTGAAATAGTTTGGTTACTTGTTCTGCACACTGGATTTCTAAACCCCTGAGCAGTTAACAGGTTAAGAGGGTATATAGAGACAAAGCATATTCACTGAGTGACACAGCACAGAAGTGGAACTTGTTTGCTCTGTCTTAAACTGGAAATCTTGTTTACAGGTGTGTGCCAGATAAACAGCGCTCATTTGCTCTTGGAGTACAGTCAGTGTTTCTGCGAATACTGGGTATGACTTCCTTGACGAAACATTTGCCTCTGAATAATCTACTTATTTGACATTTTTTTCTAGACTTTTAAATAATGCATTAAGAAGCTTTCAGAGGTGCTTGAAGCAGTCTGTCATTGGTTTTTAGGATACACTTGTTGTAACATACCATCTGGATTCAAATTCCTTGTTAATAGGGCATTCATGCTCTCTGTAGCCTTTCTTGTTCTTGTGAGCACAAACCAAATACAGGTATCCGTCATTCTTTCAGTAAAAGGCATCTGCTGCTGCTTTCCCCAGAAGAAGGTCTGTTCTGAAAGCTGAGATAAGAAAAACTGATGTAATAGAAAAGAGCTTAATGTAGTTAACATCTGAAATTGAGAAGTTAAAAAAAAGGTGAATAGGTGGAGCCTTTCCTCTTCTTCCTTCCTTTAAAATGCCTTTGGCTAATTTTAGCATTTATTGAAATTGTAGATACTTGTACATAAATAATTACTAAGTATAATGTGGGAAGTACAATACTTAAATTCTAAATCTAAGTGTGTGTCCAGCATTTCAGTAAGACAGAAGAATCTCCTTAAGTAAAACAAAGCTATGAGTAGGTATTTTCTGGTCCACAGTCATTTGAATTTTCTCAGGCATAACTGAAATTTTTGTTTTAGTAGTAGATGGGTTTTAAATGGCATATTTAATTCAAGACTGGGACAAGAGAGTTGCTGATTGGACTTCTATGCCTATATTTGGTACTGCAGCCATTCCCTCTCCTTTGAGATCACATATCTAACAGTGTGAGTTCTGCTTTGCTGTATTCAAACTGTGATTAATCTAAGTCATTCTACCAATAAAGTGTAACAAAATCAAATGTCCTCACAGGTAGAAATTAGCTGGAAGATAGTGCTCAGTGTTGTATGAGGATCTCTCACTTTACTCAGAGTTCAGATATTTATGGTAGAGTTCTAACTCCTGACTTCACTGTGGAGTGACAGAACTTTTTGCACTGCCTCTACTATGACTGAAGAAGGCAGCAATTAACAGCATTACTTACCAGCAGCATATTTTTGCTTTAGACTTTAGGAATCACACGGGAGTTTTAGGCAGAAGACCTAGTGAGTGATGTAGTTACTTGGTTAGCTCTAGAAGAGTTCAGGCCTTGGGTAGGTTGGGTAGACATGCGCTGATGTACCTGGTGGGTTTATTCTAAAATTGGCTATACCTGGACACAAGACACTTGTGCATTATAACACACAAAAATCACACAGGGTTAGTAAAATCTGTGCAGGAATAATTTTAAACAGTGCATTTGTTGTTTTTTTTTTGTGGTGAAATTTTTGCTGGAAGCTTTGCTGCATCTGAGGAATAGGAAAAAATGTATAAATGAAGATATTAACATAATGATATTTTAGTTCATTTGGAACAGATTGGTGTGTATGATCAGAAGAAAGGGACTCCTTTCCTTTCAGTTAAATTCCTGCTTCCTTGATTAGTTGTTTTCACCCCTGATTTTAATTACTTCTTGTCCAGTGAAGACCAAGGAAGTTAAGAAGCTCAAGTCTTTGAATAAACTTCTTGCTTAAGTGAGAACTGTATAAAGAATTAACTCTATGCATCCTAACTTAACTGGGAACAATTTTAGGTGCAGACCTACTATGCAGTATGAGGCCTATGACTTTGAATAAAATGTTGTGTTTAGTATTTGTTTCTCCCATTTTATCTTCCCCACCAGCTTGGCATTTCAATGTAGGCATGAAAACCAGGTATATCAAGTACTTCAAACATTCTAACGTGTTACTTTGTTTTTTAGGTACTATTCCTGGACCAATTTTGTTTGGCATTGCTATAGACAACAGTTGTACTCTGTGGGATATTAATGAATGTGGAACTAAAGGAGCTTGCTGGGTATATGACAATGAGAGAATGGCTTATTTGCTGATGGGCATAAGTAAGTCTTTTATATTAAATTAATATACTAGGTAGCAGATATACTGACCCTGACTGCTAGATGGGAATGATTTTAAAATTGAACCTTATACTTTTAATTTTTAGCAGCAGTGTTTTAAAATTTTTTTTCATAATTGATCAGCAAAATATGGAAGCAGAAACACCACAGAAGGTAAACCTTAAAAGTTACTTAAAAAACTCTTTTAATAATAGCACAAAATAGTTTTTCTCTTTGGTGTTGCTGCATTGTGACACTTTATTTACTAGATTTTTGAGGGACTGGCTCACACTTCAGTCTGTCTTCAGGTTCCTGAGCATGGTTAGGGATGTGAAGATGATCAGAGGGATGGAACACCTCTTCTATTAAGAAAAGGCTGAGAGAACTGAAATTGTTCAGCCTGGGGAAGTGAAGTCTCCAATCTGACCTTATTGTGGCCTTTCAGCACCTGAAGGGGAGCCTACAAGAAAGATGGAGGACTCTTTATCAGAGAGCATAGTGGTGGAACAAGGGGTAATGGATTGAAACTCAGAGGGTAGATTTTGGTTAAATATTAGGAAGAAACTCTTTACTGAAAGGGTGGCCAGGCACTGAAACAGATTGCACAGACAAGTTATGGATGCCCCATGCCTGGAAGTGTTCAAGGTATGGGGCCCTGAGCAACCTGATCTGGTGGAAGGTGTCCCTGCCCCCAGCACAGGGTTGGAACCTAAACAGTCTTTAGGTTCCCTTCCAACTCAAACCATTCTGTGATTATCTGGGTTGGTGTGTTGGCAGTTTAAGATCTGGGAAGCTTTCTTCCTCTTTTGTATTTAATTTCTTTTCCCTAATTTATATGAAGTTCTTGAAAATATCTCTGAACACCAGTCAGAAAAATTCCTGACTTGTTAAACAATCTGTTTGCTTCAAATGTGAGGTATATGTGCCAGTGGGAGAGAAGGTAGGCTAAGCTTGCATCTGTGGTAAGTTCTGTTGTCCTGTCTTCTGGCAGCTGTGATATTTACAGTATCAAGTACTGATGTCTAATCCTGAAACTGAAAATGCAGTAGTCACAACTTGAGGTTTAAGGATCTCATGGTGCATTTGTGATAAAATACAATCCCTTCTGTTTGGCTCTTCTCCTTGGCCTTCCAAGTTGCACAAACTGTCTGTAATGTTTTAAGACAGCAGATGAGAGAGTACTTAACAGCCATGCTATGTGGGAAGTTTTAGTCTCTGGAAAAGAGAGTATTGATATAAGGAATGACAGTACTGAAACAAGAAAGATTTGCTCTTCAGCAAGTGAAGAAATGCAGAACTGAAGCGAAGGTAGTAGCTGCTGGAAGCAAAAACTGGCAGTCAGGTGACGGTCTGAATTCAGTTGGATGACTGCCCTTATCTGCCCTTTACCATTCATGTAAAATACATTTAAAAGGAGGCTATGATTTTTAGTGTTATAGGCTGTATGTAACTCACCATATGAAGCTTTATAAATGAGTGAAACACTGTTGTGAAACACGGAAAGTGAGTGCAATAAAGACTCTCCTGTTCTTTGCATTCAGGTGCTGCTTGCAAAGTCATCACAATCATCTTTGTGGTCATGGCAGTGTATTTCTACAAGCCTCCACCATTAACTAAAGCCCTGCCACGAAAGGCTTCAGAAAAGATACCTGCTATACGCACATAAATTATGAGCAAATCAGGGACTTCTGAAACAAAACTGTAAAAAAAAGCATTATTACGACACTTGTACCAAAGTTCTTGTTCACTGTTGCCTAAATATAAAAGATCATATTCAACTTTTGAACAACTTGAAATATTTTGAATCTGTAGTGTTCTCTAATTTGCTAAACACTGTTTAGTATTCCATTGTGGCTATCCAAAGAAGTTGCACTGAAATTTGCAGTCCAGTTTTAAAAGTCTAGTATGTAACTTAATTGAAACAAGATGGAATACTCTGATCATAAAAGACGAAAAATAAACTGAACTGAGCTGACTGAGCCCCATTTATCCCTAAATGTTACTGTAGTGGGAGAAAACAAGTAACTTGTCATTTTGAAGGGAACTGTGTATGTTTAAAAAGGACTTAATGTGCACATAATCTGGTCTAGTGTCTTTGGGGATTTTTCTGTAGAAACACTTGGAAGTGTGTGAGTTTGGATATGTTTTAGAAATATTTTTACATGTTATCTTAATGGCATAAGTTTACATTTTCCTGCAAATACTAAAAAGTTAATAGTTATGATAGAATAGCTGGGCTGCAAAATCAAAATAATTTGTTAATTTTAAGTGCTTGAGTTTCTGTCTGAAATATATACAGAAAATTGCTGTCCAGCTGCTTTATTTAAGCATTGTTAAAATGTTTCTATAAAATTTGAAAAGAAAACCTATTTTCTTACTACATCTGTGTATGTTCTGTCATTTCCAAACGTGACTGAGCTCTTCTCAACTCCAAGAAACACAATGCTGAAGGCTAGCAAGAATGTGTGTGGAAGCATCAAAATTAAAATGCGACTGTAGTTGTTCTTTTGGACTTATGTTGTACTTTTATTATGTTATGAGTCATGTCATTAAAGCTGTATTTGTACAACACAGTGCAGGTGGGCACAAGTTAGCCACTGTAACCAGACATTAAACTATATTGCCTACTACTGAAATATCATTCAATATTGACAGGAAAATTTTAATAAGTAAGATATCCTCTGCACTTGCTTTACTTTGGTAATAATTGTTTTCTGTTGCGCCGGCTGTTTGTATCACTTTTATGAAGCTGTGTGCCCTCTTCCTTGGGTTACAAGGACTATACTCATTGACTCTGCCAAGGTTTTTAAACAAGTACTGGAACAAAGGATTATGGCATATGGCTCAAGTTTCATCTAATTCTTTAAATGTAGCTGTTAAATTAGGTAGAGGTTAAGTAATAAGGAATAAGATGATCCTCTCTTTATAAATAACTATTCATAAAATAAAACAAAATAGACTACACCCTGTGAAAGCACAAGACTTGATGGCTTTTGAGGGGGAGAATGAAAGGGGCAGGATTTGCTTGCTTCATATAGATGAATGTCTCCTGATAAGTTTTGTGATTGTTTCCTGATGAGTGGGCTCATAGCAAGAGGTTAAACTACCCCTGAAAGAATGAAATACTGATCTTCCTTATGTTTGTCAATGTGGCCTGAAACTGTAACTTAATTTTCCAGCTCTGACATGATTTGTGTGGGGTGTAGTGGATCATTAAAAGACATAGAGTATCATAGCACAACTGGTAAAATTGCTTCTTTTGTTCTGTCTTAGACTGTGAGATCACAGTTTACAGTTTCTGCTGCTTAACCTGGTTGCATAGATTACAAAACTTGTGGGGCAGAACGAGAGCCTTCTCTTCAGAAGAAGTTATCAGCAGTCTTCTTATTTGCACTGCAGTGGTTATTTGGGGGGAGAAGGAAGGAAGAATTGCTGTTGTAATTTATAATTTAGCCTATGCCTCATTAAAGACTTTCCTGGCTGGTTTAAGAGTATCACAGTGACTAGAAGACAGACCAAATAAAAGCTTATCCATTCACGTTTTTTTTTACAGCAGTACATAGTGGAGGCAAGTAGATTTTGTGTCAAAGGTTTTGCACAGTAAACATCACAGACAAGTGTGTGTTATGCATCTGGACAGGGAGGGTGAGTTAAAACCTGGCCCAATAACTGTGCCCAGTGTCAAAGCACAAAGTCCAGGTTGAGTCAAGTCACTAGTGCTGAACTCCACAGATTAATACTGGGCCTGGTAAAATTCAGTCTTTACTGACCTGAATGATGGGATATATTGTGCTCTGGAGAAGTGGTTGATAGACTGAATGGGTGCTGCCATCCAGAGGGACCGTTACAAAATTGAGAAGTGGGCAAACAGGAACCTCATGAATTTCAACAAAGGAAGTACAAAAGCCTGCACCTGGGGGGAAAAAGAAATCCCATGCACCAGTCATATGCAGGGGCCCACCCAGCTGGAAAGCAGCCCTTCAGACAAGGCCCAGGAGTTCACAGTGGACAAGCTGACCACAAGGCAGTAACACACCCTTTCTGCAAAAAAAGCCAATAGTATCTTAATCTGCATTAGGCAAAGCACTGACAGGAGGTATAAGGAAGTGATGCTGTCCTTAGTGCTGGTGAGACGACATCTGGAGTCCTGGGACCAGTTTGGGCTCTCCAGAACAAGGGTGTTACAGACTCACTGGAGCAGGTGTGGTGCAGGACTACAGAGAAAATTAAGGGACAGGAGTATCACTCATACATAGAACTGGAGACTAGCCAGCAGATCAGGCTCAAGAGATTTCGGAGCCTTGAAGAGGTAGAAACCAGACTGTTACTAATTCCCAATTTTCTGGACAAGAGGCAGTGCATACACTGTGAACACCTGAAATTTCCTCCGGAACACAAGAAAAAATTTTTTAGCAGTGAAGGTGGTCAAACATTGGAACAAGTTTCTCAGGAATTTGTGAAACCATTCTTGGTGATGTTTAAAATCTAAATGGACATGATCCTGAATGATATATTCTGGCTGACCTTCCCTGAATAGAGGGTTTGGACTAGATGATCTCAAGTGTTCCCTTCCATGCTAAATGGTTCTGTATTTCTGTGAGATGCTCCCCAGTGGAACCTTTGTCCCATTCACCATATGATGTGTAGCTTCCATATGTGTTCTTACAAGGACAGAGACCTATCTGGTTTTGCATGGTGTTTTTTGGTTTCTTTTATTGGGTTTTGTTGCTGTTTCGTTTGTTTGTTTGTTTCATATAAGCTCATATCTCATATTAATATTAAACAACACTTAGCAACTAATATTCTGGGTATATCTCGCTGGGTGATTATAGTTCTATTCACGGCAACAGTGGTAAAACATTTCAAACAGAAGTTGACTGTCTTTTGTGATTTTTACATGCTCTGTGAACTCCTATTTAGAGTGATTGAACTGCTAAATTCATGGAGTCTTATCTTTGAGGTTATATCAACTACCACAGATTTGAGATTTAAAAAATTGAAGTATTGTCCAAAATAAGGATGATTTAAGGCTTTTTGAAAGTTGCATCTTCTAAATAGCATGATGACTTTTGGAAACAATCCTACTGTAAACAAACTGTCCAACTAAACATTGTAGTAGAACAAAGGTTCTAATTCATCTGTGAATCAGAAGTAAGCTTCTAAAACTAAGTTATATTGCCCTGTATGGCCAGTGCAAATGAATTATCCAAAACTTTATTGGAGCCTCTTCTCAGTAAATATATAGGATTCTATGAGTCTTACAAGGGAGTGACCGTGATTCACTGTTAACAGTTGAGACTAAACTGATCTAAACTTTCTTTGTTGTATATTATTTTAATATCAAAACCAAGACTGCAAACTGCATTTTCTCCCATTTGAAGAGGAAGGATGATGATAAGGTAATCTTAAGCTCTGTCTGGACAGTGAAAGCTGGAGCCACTGTTAAAAAAGTTAATTCTTTTTGTTTGATAACTTCTCCAAATTTAATAGCTTAACACCAAAATTTACTTGCAATGGCAAGAATACATTCTTTCTGGTGTCATGAATACTAAGAATGGGGAAAATATGAATTTTGCTTTGCATGTGGCTACCATAAATATCATTACTTATAATTTTAAAATATTTTGTATACACACCTGGTTTGTGAGGGCTCTTTTCACATTATTAGAAGTATCTGAACAAAATGACCTGAAATGTGTTGATTATAAACAGAGTAGACCAAAGTACATCTACTGAAAGATTATGGACAGAAGCATGGGAACCTTAGCTATGCTGCAGTTTATTAGCTGTTTTTACATGTTTTTCAGTTGCTGATCATTACTGAGATGATGACAGTATGAAGAACTGCTTATTAAAGTGGTTACCTTGTTAAAGGTAGGTTCAGGTGTAAGCAACTGTAAGAAAATTGCTGAAAAACATCCAGGTCTGAAAGCCTTCAAAGGGGCTGTGGGTTAAATAGTACTTCTTTTTATGAATGAATAAGTATAAAATACTTTCTTAATCTTTTGTTACACTAGAAGAACATACAGTTATGATATTAGAACTTAGGCTTCTTTTGTTTGTTTGTGGGGTGGTTTGTTTTTTTTATTTGTTGTGGTGTTCTTTTGTGTGTGTGCACGCTTTTTTTCCTCCCCACCAGATGGCTCTGTTTCTGCTAAAAAACAGCCAATTTTGTTGGGTTTTGCATGCAACATTACAATTTTTAGAGTGCATAGCAGAAAATATGCAGCTTTTGCAAAAATATTAAGATAATGAAAATGGAACTGGTGCCTTTTGTCTGCTTGATTTCTGCTTTTGCAGTGACTTTCTTTGTGTGGTAAATAAATGAATATGCTTGTTTATGACTTCTTTTCTTTTTGTGACATGTCTGTGAAGCACACAATGCAGCTCTGTTTTTATATGAGTGGAGTTTTTTCCCCCAAAAGACAGAAATCCACAGGCAAAAAAGATCAGTATTAGATTAAAGCAGCTTCACAAAAATACTAAGGAAGACAGTTACTCCTGTGTCTCAGTAATATACAATGAAAGAAAAAGGGAATAAATTATTTGTGTGCTGCTTCCATGGAAATATAGCCAGAAGAATGTCTGCTATATAGAGGAGTCTTACGAGTTTGGGTTACCTACTCATATAAATGCCTTTCAAAACCTTCATAATGGGAGTGTTGGTAACTGGTTAATATACCCACTCCTCTCAATGCCCAAAATGCAGGTACAAGTGGTACATATAAAGTTTCTTTCTGATCATTATTAATCTTTGAGCTTTCATAATGAACATAATAATTTTTAATATGAAATGGAGCTTTTAAGCAAAGGTGAACTATAAAGCAGAAAAGTCATCATTCTCTCCAAATTATTCAGGTACTTCAAAAACTTGCTAGGCTAAATTGATACCTGTTTTGCCCCCAGCATTTTGCCCTGAGATTGTCTTTAAAGATACAAAATAAAGGAAATATTTAACTTGCATGGAAATAAATCATAAAGTAGGGTCTGAAATCAGTGAAGGTTTTGCTGTTTCTTTAAAGGGAATCAAAGTGCTTAGACAAATTGCAAGACAATTGTTTGATATCTGATGTGCTTACCATGTATCCCGTTGGAGGAAGTTTCTATCATGAAAATGAAAGGATTTGGTAACCTATAAACATTGTAAGAAATGACTATGATAGAAGTGCAAATTGGAGATAGAAAATCAGTGCTTTTCAGAATTTTTTTTCCTACTTAGTCACGTTTGAAAGGTGTCTCACTTGTCATGTTTTAATTGGGTAGATGTAGAGGTTGGTTTCAAGGATTAGGAAAAGCCTGCTGATTAATGCAAATCCACATCTCCACCTTTGCACTTCACATTTTTCAAGCATCTGTTGCCATTCCTTCAAATGGCAAACTGTCAGGCTATGGATAATGGAGGCTCCAAAACACTGAAGTAATTACCTGCAATAAGTGAGCTGAAGCAGTTTCCGCAGGATATTGGCAAATAAACATGCTAAAACAGCTATATCAAGAGATATGAAATGAAACAAAACAAATGCAGGCTGAAAATGTGACACAGGCAAATTCATAGAGGAGATAAAGAGGATTACATTGCTGTTGTATTTTATTCTAGTCAAGGTTAATGACCTGCATTTAAAGAGGTTTGTAAATCAGTTATTTGTGTCTACCAGAACACAAGGACATACAGTCGATGATTGCATAGGGACAAAAATCTCCTGGAAACAAATCCGGTAGTGGGAACATTGCAGTATGTAGTAGGTGTTGTGGTTTAACCCCATCTGGCAACTAAGCCATACAGCTCCGCTTTTTTACTCCTTTCTGGTGGGATACTGGAGAGAATTGGAACAGTAAAAGTGAGAAAACCTTAGGATTGAGATAAATACAGTTTAATAAGTAAAGCAAAAGCCACACATGCAAACAAAGCAAATCAGGTAATTCATTCACCCCTTCCCATGGGCAGGCAAGGTGTTCAGCCATGCCCAGAAAAACAGGTCTACATCACATCTCATGATGACTTGGGAAGAAAAGCCAAGCACTCCAAACATCCTCCACTTACTTCTTCCCTAAACTTTATACGTAAAGCATGATGCCATATGGCCTGGAATATCCCTTTGCTTAGTTGGGGTCACCTGTCCTGGCTATGGCCCCTCCCAAGTCCTTGTGCACCCTCATCCTGCTCACTGGTGAGGTGAGAAGCAGAAAAGGCCTTGTTTCAGTGCAAGCCCTGCTCAGCAATAGCACAAAAAATCCCTGTGTTATCAACACTGTTTTCAGCACAAATCCAAAACATAATATTCCAGATACTGTGAAGAAAACTAACTCTGGCCTGGACAAAACCAGCACAGGAGGATAGCTGCAATGAGAAAAGATACATTATGTGCAATTTAAAGGAGTTATCTTTCTGATGCTATGAAAATTATTTACCCTCTTTCAGGGCTTGGTCTATCATATGCATAACTAGACTATTTTTGTGGGTTTTGTGTGCTAGCATTTTAACAACAGCCGCTTGAGCATGGCTCTGTTTTCCTTTGGGTGCCCCATCATTTGATATACCACATCAATGAGGGATCTCTTTAACTTGATCTTCTAAGAAAATAAGGTAAATGTGACCTATTATTGTCAGTTCCCTCTTTGCTTAAGATTTCCTTCATGCCCTTCTTGGGAATTTTTTGACTGTGACTGAAACTCTACCACATTTGACACAGAGAAAACATAAATATGTGAAACTTCCAGAAAAGTTCATGAAAGTTCATCAGAACAGATAAGTGAGTGCCATTCACCAGTGAAAGATACAACTCAGTCACTGGCTTTTATTTACAGCCAATGGTCAGCCAGGTGATGGAATGTATACCTGGAAGAGTAGATGCCCTTTGTAGATGCTCAGTGAAATTGCAGTGAGAAGCAACTTTATGATTGTTAATGGTTCCTTAAAAACTGGGTGAAGAAACCAGGAAGTGAAGATTTACCATTTAAACCTGCAATAACTAATACCGAGAGTATTGCTGGCAAATATGTTTATATTTAAAAATCTTCAAGGTAACACAGTTTTCAGATTCATGTAGTTTTCATTTAAACAGGGCTCATACAGATACTATTTTTTTGCCATTAGTTAGTTCTTACTATTGAAGAACTGTCTCTTGCACACCCTGTTCACTGAAAGAGATGGAAAAGGTCTTGCCTGTTATTTTGATGCCACCACTCAGTGTGCAAATATTTAACTTCAATCATGAGTGGCGTTCCCTGGAAGTATCCTTAGATTTCAAGCTGAGCAGATGCATAAATTCTTGTAAGGGAAGGAGTGTAAGCAACTCAGAGCTACTGAGGCAGTAGTTTCTACCATGAAATGGTTTTCTCATCATGTTCACATGTTCAGACAGAAATGTACTCTCACTGAAAGCATGAAACCCATAGGAAAGACTATGAAAGCTACTGAAAACAGTTGCAAAAGCAATTAGATATTATTAATTCATTTGCAGTAGTAGTAAGTCTACCCTACCTTATGGATCTTACTGCATTTTTCAGTAGAACTTATTGCAAGTTTTTGGGGCACTTCTGTTTTCTTGAATACTTGTGCTGATAAGGAAGGTCTGCCTCAGAGCCTTTTGGAGTTAGAATTTTTTTATTGGTGTAGTAGAAAAGACACTCTATTTTTCCTTTCCTCTTTTGCTAAAAAGCTCTATTGGACATTTTCTGAATACTGAAGTTACAATTATGAGAATAGTGAAACAGATATTTTCTGTAGTTTTACTGCCGCTGCCTGTTTCTGCCGGGTCTTTTCAAGCTGCCCTGCGGCTTGAGTGCGGCCTTTTCTGCTGCGTTCGGCTTTTACTCTATAGACCTTTTACAGCCTTCGGGGCATGTAAATTCTGGTCTCCTTAGTAACGGCTTGAACAAGCTCGCCCTCATCCAAGGCAGCTTTAGCAGTAACAAGTTGTTAATGGAGGCAGTTCCAACGGCAAAGAAGCAGGGAGGGCTTTTGCGGCTATTATTCCAATTTGTTAATTTGAAGGTAAGTCGCAAAAAGTCGAGATCTGAGGGTGTGCAGGGGTTTAAAAGGGGCGAGAGAAAGGGGCAGTCTAAGGGGAGAAAGGGGAATAAACCAATAGAGAAATAAAACATGAACGGGGAACATCCAATGGGGAAGCAAAGGGGTGGAGTACATTAATATAACCAATCAACAGAACACAATAACAGAACTTTCGAGCAACTGATGAATATTAAAATAACTGTGAAGGGGATGGGGGAGGAGATGGAACCTGACACTTGTGAACGGTGGGAAACTATCAATGCCTGTCTCCCCCATCCCCCTCAGATTCAGTGCTCTGAGGGGAATAGTTTAACCATCCTGCTTCTTCATTAACTCCCCTGCAGAAGGCAGGGGTTGCAGATTGTCCATTGTTTCCTGTGACCACAGCCACTGACTGGGTCATTGCCACATTTTACTTTTTTTTTTTTTTCCAAAATTTTGAAGCTAGTTATGGGAGCAGACCTAAGCAAGTGACCTTTGTTAGGTTTCAGAATTACACAAGTCTAATGAATTTTTTTCCTGTTTAAGAGTTGGCCACTAAGGCGTTGAAAAAGACTAAATGTCATTGCCCAATCTGTCTAAGAAGCTACTCAAGAATTTTTAATATATTGTTACTTGGTCTCCCATGCAAACTTTGAAAGTGCTTTACACAGTTTCTAGAAGGAGTCCTCAAACTATCTCTAGGGATATTGACTAAAGCAATAAAGGTTTTTCTGTTTTCTCATAGAATCACAGAATTATCAAGACTGGAAGAGACTTTTAAGATCATCCAGTCCAATCAACACTGCCACTGTCACCCCCAAACCACTAAACCACATCACCCAGTGCCAGATCCAGATTCCTCATAAGTACTTCTAGGGATACTACTCTCTGAGCAGCCTAATATAATGCCTGACCATCCTAACAATGAAGATTCTTTTCTAATATCTAATCTGAATCTCCTGTGTCTCAGCTTGAGGCCATTTCCTCTGATCCTCTCTCTGCAGGCACAGGAGCAGAGACTGACCCCTCATCTCACTGCAACCTCCTGTCTGGGAGTTGTAGAGAGAGATGAGCCCCTCCCTGAGCTTCCTTTTTGTGAGACTAAACAATCTCAGTTCCTTCAGCTGTTTCTCATAGGTTTTGTTTTGTAGGCCTTTCACAAGCCTTAGTGCCCTTGTCTGGACATGTTCCATCACCTCAATGTCCTTTGTAAAGGGAAGGGCCCAGAACTGGATACAGCATTTGAGTTGTGCCCTCGCCAATGCTGAATACAGGAGGATGATCATTTCCCTATTCCTGCTGGCCACATTATTCCTGAACATGAGCCAAGTGGCCGCTTGGGCACAGCTGGCTCATGTTCAGCTGCTGTCAACCAGCACCCCCAAGTCCCTTTCCACTGAATTGCTCTCAAGCCACTCTTCCCTCAGCCGGTAGCACTGCATGGGGTCTAGGTTTGTTTGGTTTTTTCTATTTCAAGGCATGAAAAGTGAAAAACAGTTGAGATTATTTGTGAAAAACAAACAATACATGTTTTCTGGCGTTTCTTGCATTACACTCAAACAGCCCTATATTAAGGTGCCTACATGCTATCCAAAAATGTTGTGTAAGAAATCTTCAGATTGCAACAGTCAAGTACCAGAAGACAAAGCAGGTAAGATGGGCAAGACCCAATAGGTAGTAGTGCTAAGTATTTTAAATTTCCTTTTTTTCTCTTTGAACTTGTATATTGTGCATGTTTTGTTTAAGAGGTACTTGACTTAAAGTAAGTTTAAAGCAAGTTTAAAGCATTTGTAAGTCAATTCAGAATCCTGCTGTTCTAAGTTAATTGCTGTAATGGATGCATTTGGAATGTTACAAATGTGTGGAATGCACATTGTTAAATAACAGGTTCACTTACTAATGTGACTGAGCTTTATTTTTTTAATTATCCTTTACTATGCATGGCTTTTATTTTTTGAGGATTTTTTTTTCCTGCTTGTAGCAGGAAAGATTCCTATTGCTGGAGGCTGCACGCGTTAATTCAGAAAAAAACCTTTGCTTTATTTCCCTCCCCCTTTTAATTAAAAGAACAAACATAAAACTGCTTGGAACATTGTGGGAACTTGTAACTAAAATTTCTGTAAAACTCACAAACCATAATGAGCAGCTGCTATGATCACTGTGTGAAATATTTATGGAGATTTCACTACTGGGCCAGAAAGTGTATCACATAATGGGATTGTTGATATGCATGTTGAAGCCCTTAAGCTGCAGAGCAATAGTTTGTTGGCAATAAACTGTGATGGAAATGAATGTGGACTGGATAGAATTTGATCTAGTAGAACATCTGTCCCAAATGCTGGAGTTGAGACATATTTGTCAGCTACATACAACAACTACATAAATAATGGAGAATTGGAAACACATAGGTACATTTTGGCACACTGTTACTTAATCAAAGAACTTAGAGTTTATGGATACAAGGAGTACATTCCCATGATAATAAAACTGAATAAAAAGGGGAAAATTTATTTACACATTACGGTTAGGTGTTTTTATATTCAATTAGCTTTGCGCTAATGTTGTTTCCTATTCTGCTAGAATATATTATTATTATTTGCTATGTGCTGATGAAGATTATTGTACTATGAAGTCAGTTTCAAGAGAAGTCACAGAAAGAAGAAATTAAATTGGTGCAGGAATGATTATGGGAAAAAATAGTGTGATAACGCTGATGGACATTCTATGTAGTACCTTACATATTTTATATGTAACATATTAAATTTATATGTTAATAGGTCTTTTGGAACTTACTCTTCAGTTTCAGTGTTTGGGGAAGCTTGTGTTTTGCACATAGTTTTGTGATGGCATTTGAGACTTAAAGAAGTCTCCATTCAAGATGATATCCCTTGCATACATAGAGGGCAATATTAAAGTTGGTATGGTCACAGTGATCAGGTTTGCTTCATTTTGAAAAATTATCCAGCTGAACCAGACTGACAACGGCGATCTAGTTAATTCTTCTATTTGTTGGTTGTGTACGTTGTTTATATGTAGTCAGTGTCTGTCACTACTGTGGTTTTTAAAACATCAGCAGAACTGACCTGGGCTCAGTAGGGCTGAATGCTCTTTTTCTGTGCTCTGTGAAAAAGTGTGAAATCTCATACACAATGAACGGTAGGTAGTGTCTCGTTTATAAGACTCTGTTCTTTGAATACTTCAGACTTACTTTGAAGGCATTTCATTCACCCTGAACTGCATAATGGTTTGCATGAATTGCCTGATGCACTCAATATGTATTTTGCTGTCTTTCACTTTCATATTGAAACAGGCAAAGTGCTATTAATTGGTTTTATCTCTTTTTCACATTACGTATGTGAGAAAAAATATTTTCCTTGCATTTCCATTTTAAAATTTGGTTTAGAAAGTGGTATTTGTAATGTGTTATATGGAATTAGAAATAGGGAGGATTCACGTTTTAGGGTGGGGAAGAATAACAATTAGAAAAATGTGTTGATTAGGTTCATTATTATTTGCCTGAACAATAATGCCCTTTTAGAATAGTGCTCAACATCATTTGTAGGTGGTAAAATAACATTATTAGGAAGCCAGTATATTGCTTATTTTAACATGAGCCATGTGTTTTACTGTGGAGATTCTTCAGAGTGTTTGAGTGAAGCTCTGCTGCAAGACTTGTGTCCTCAGCAATCTGAAAAGTGAGTTCTCTTAATGAGATATCAGAAAGGACTATCTATGTGTGTGCCCAGCTGGAGTACATTGCAGAGGTACCTGAGTTCCATTTTAAATACTAAAGGTAGAAGCAACTGCATTTATCCCACAACTTGTGCTTGTTCAGGCAACTTGAGGTGAAGCCTTTAATGTACATCATCTCAGGGAATCCTGAGCTTTTACTTGCATTAAAAAGCAATGTCTTCTGTGATTCCACTGTCTGGCATTTAATGTGTTTGTTATTATCACAGGGAGCCAGGTCTAGTTGGCGTTAAGTAAGTAATTTCTTTTCAGAAAGGATATTGTGAAAGTAAGAGTAATTGACATGGACAAACTGCGACACTGAGAACCCCTTCTTCCCCACCCCCTGCACATACTTCTGAACTATTAAATTAACTAGACTGTAGTAACTACATGCTCTAACAATACAAGGATATGCAGTTGCTGCTCTCTTAAAATTTTGGTCCTAATGGGATTTTATTTCTTCAAGCAGTAAATTCGTTTGCTGAGATCAGCATATTCATAGCAGAAAATTAAAATGGAAGTAAAATTGTAACTGTCAGCATCTGATGCAGAGCAATACACCAGAAACCATTAGATCTTATTGTTCTCTCTGCAGAGGGAAAGGGATGATGAATATTACTTCTTTTAATACTTCCAGTTCAACCCCTTTGCCTGTTTGTTTTTTAAAAAATTATGTGCTTGAACAAAATTCACTTTTCTTTCTACGGTATTAGCCTCAGATTTTCCTTCTATACAGCTTCTTGCAAAATCAGATTTATTCTTTTCATAGGCTAAAAAGGAGTAAAATCTGGAACATGGCATGTCAGCATACCTTTTTTTATCTTGACAAATTAAAACATTGTCGTTGCATACAGTTCACCAGTGCCAAAACTCTGGACAGGTGTAGTGCCATGCAGTACTTGTGTCCACATTCCCAGCAGGAAGCTGAGTCTCTGTCAGGTACAGAGTATGTAGTGGGTCCAAGTGGCTCTTGAGAAGCTGTGAAAAGCATCACACACTGATGCTGCATGCTTGACAGGGATTCAAAAGGTTTGCTCTTCTACATTAACAGATGAAGCTGGGAGAATGAATTTTTCAAGGGGCCAGCAGTATAGAAATTTAACTAACACAGGTTCTATGCTATACTGGTTGGGTTTTTTTTACATAGTATTGGAGTTAATTTTAGAGAAAGTAGTAAATCTTTCAGAATGCTAGGTAACTCATTAGCCTATTTCAGGTTTTGAGACAAAAGATAGCAAACTTGTATTTTCTGAAATTGTAGCTCTTATAAAAATATGGGTTTGAACACTGGGAACACATGCAAAATATTAAAATAAATCTGCTGGAGACAGGCTACAAACACCCTTTTATAGGCTATTATATGTTTTTGTATTCAGAGTTACATCCCATTAAAATGATTGTTGAGGTCTCAATAACAGACATTAAGTTGATATGAAAATACAAATCTGTAGCTGTTCTTGCCATGCTCAAAATAGTGAGATCAGCCATTTCATCCTTTAGCTTGTTCTTTTTCCCCTCTCACTTAGTTCTTCCCTCTCATGACTTTTATAATATCATGGTTTTATCTTCAGAACACTGCAAATGCAATAAATTTATTTTGATTATCTTTTTT
>VZTJ01002244.1:218950-232622 GCA_013397795.1 Orthonyx spaldingii | reverse complement strand
TTTTTTTTTTTGAAAGGCTGGAACAATCTCTGGGTACTATTGGAAGTATTTTTGCTTTTGCTTGGTCCTGGGTTTTCCTGTGAA
Organism: Orthonyx spaldingii; assembly: GCA_013397795.1. Taxonomy (NCBI): domain Eukaryota; kingdom Metazoa; phylum Chordata; class Aves; order Passeriformes; family Orthonychidae; genus Orthonyx; species Orthonyx spaldingii. The sequence goes on along the minus strand of VZTJ01002244.1, from coordinate 232,538 downwards.
ACATGATTGCAGACTGAGTTTAAAGAAAAGTTAGGATATGGTCTTGGCTGGCTTTTTTTTTCTCAACCAAGTTTACTAATGACCACCTTCATTCCTGGTTGATTTAAGTCATCCATTGAGGCATAATTTTATGCTTTTGCCACAGACCAGTTTATAATATCTCCATTTTACAGTACATAACACTGTTTCCACATTACAAGACAAAGTTAGAGGAGAGATGTGTGTGTGTTGATTGGGGATTCTTTTCTTCATTCTTCAGTGTGACTCACTCAGTCATCTCATGCTTTGCTTGTGGAAATATTATCTGGACTTCCAACACCATGGGGACAGCCATGGGTCAGTGTTTTTCTTGACTCACAGTGATAGTCTGTTTTAATTTCATGCTTTCATGCCAGTTGTAGATATCACATCTACAAGAAGGCTTGTCAATGGAGATACTTTCTCTCAGTTTAGGAAAAATAATAAAAATACCAATGCAGTTTTCTAATGCCATGATGACGTTTAACTATTAGTGTAATTCAAAAACATATTTTCCGGTTTCATAAAGGCATTCAAAACACAGGGGGAGCCACACTCAGTCTGAGAGGATTGCAATGTCCTCACAAGGCTGTTAACACTGAGACAGAGGTAGGACCTGCAGGAAGGAAAGTTCTGTGTGGAACAGAAGTCCAGATTTTAGAATATATATATCCCCAAGTGGTTGCTGTCCATCTCAGGAAATGCCCGAAGTCATGGGTTACCTCAGTTTCTGTTTGCAAACTTCTACAAATGCTTGAAGATGCATCCCTAGGTTAATCTTACTAGTTGTATTTGAGCTAGTAATATTTCTGTGCTAACTGGAGTCAGAATATATGTCCTACCTTCTAGCCAATTTTCCTAACAAAAGATTTAATGAATACATTGTCATGGTGTGTAGCAAGCAGCTGGAAATCAGATCTGCTCTTGTTCTGATTTAACAAAAATACATCTGGCTTGAGTGTGATGATAAGGCAAAATTGATAATTACTGCTGAAAGAAAAGATATTGTTGTTCAAGTTCATCACCATATCAATGTGACTGCATAACTGAGCACACAGCAAGCACCTGACACAGACAGCCCTGGTGAGCAGCAAATACTGAATGGTTCCACACATTCTGCTTAACAGAAAAGGCTGAATATGCACTATCTGCTGCAAACTTTCCTTCTTACATTTTTTTCTCCATATTCCATAAATGGGGAAGCAACTTTACTGTTAGGAGAAAATACAAAACATACAGTAACTCACAATAAAATAGACAATATGCAAGAATCTAAAACATGGTTGTAAAACAACCATGTAAAGAAAAGTTGGAAAAGTGTTTCTGTGAAAATGATGTCTAGGTATTCCATATCTATTTTTGTTTAAGCTTCCAGATCAGAGCAGAACGGCCCACACAGGACATATAGGACATCAATGCAGTTTTTCAGTAACTTCAGGCTGCAGTCATCACATTCCTCAAAATTTTAACTGCCTCTCAGATGTAGCTTTATCCTGGTCATCTTTCCAGCTTGTTTTCCAAAATATTATTCTGGCAAAAAGAAGTGTTTGTTGCAGGTCTAAACAAAGGTGGTGGGCAATGGGTGTTAGTAAGGAGGAGGATGAAGGGATGACCTTCTGATAGTATTTGGTGGATTTAATGTGAGCTCAGTATTACACATTAGTGGAATGATACCCACCCTGCCTTTGAGGGTGAGAAGTCTGAGGAGCATTAATGCTGTATCTCACTGACTCAAGATGTAAACTTGCTCATCTATCATTTGCTTAATCATCATCTTTGCTTAATCCTTAATTCTTAACTGTGATTTTCATAGAACTACAGAATCACAGAATCATAGAATATGCTGAATTGGAAGGGACCCACAAGAATCACTGAATCCAACTCCCGGCCCTGCACAGCTTAACCCTCCCTTGACACAGCTTTGTGTCATTCCCTTGGTTCCAAAGCAAAGAAAACTTTAAGCATGTCTGCTTTGTGTATGTCCCTGTTCGTGAGGTGACCATCTCCACCATGTGACTGGCCAATGTTATTTCTAATAGTTATTTCTACACTGCCTTTAGCTGTTAGCATATTTTCAAAAGCTCTTTTTATTGTTGCCACAGCCCTGGCCAACTTCAACTGGGCTTTGGATGCACAAATTTTTCCCTATAGTGGTGAGCAGCATCTCTGTATTCCTCCCATGTCACTCAACCTTGCTTTCACTTTCCTTTTTGTCATCTTAACTCCAGAAGATCCCTGCTCAGCCCACCGACTTTCTGTCTCACCTGCTTGACTTCCAGCATTTTGGAATTGTCTGCTCCTGTGCTTTTAGAAGGTGGTTTTTAAAAAGTGACCAGCACTGATGGGCCCCAGCACCTTCTAAAGCATTTTACCAGGGACCTCATTAACTGGTTCTCTGAGCAACCTGCAGTCTATGCTCCTCATATCCAGGAGGAGATCCTGATCCTGAATATTTCCTAGAGAAAGCATGTCTTACAATTCAGTGTGGGAGAGTATTTGTATGCTTTTTTTTTTTTTTTAATTTTTGTTTGATTTCTTTTTTACTAAATGACCTGAACCTATCCATTAGAAATTTTTTTGTCTCCTCTTTAATCTTCTTTGAGGAAAGCCAGTTCCTGGTCCATTCCTGACTGGATAAGTAGGAGCAGGCATATATGTCCTGTATGTATAATGTATGCACCAGCTTGGGAGTTTCGTCTTGTGAGCTGCAAATATTGACAGCTTAATGATGATGATTCTTTATGGATGGTGATTATCCTTTCTTTAAACTGTAGTTGAAGAAACGGAAAATGTAAATTCCTTGTGATTTTAAGTTTGGGTGTTGAAAATGTGACTTAGTATCCAAAGAGCTAAATGAATGATACTTAATCATGGTTGAATTCTTGAGTTTTGTGCCAGTTAATGACCAGTTGGGAGGAGTTAATGGTCCTCAGCTGCATCTTGGATCATGAACCACTGAGGAAATTATTTCTTAGTAAATGCCTGCTGTTAAGAACTTTACTATTAAATGCTAAATGTATTTTAATGTCTTCTGAAATGCTTTTGGCCTTTTTCCCCCCATAACTTGTTTTGTGTATCTGATGTCATTGTGTGGACTTTTTATTTAATATTATGTACATTTCCAAGAAAGCACCAAAATGAATATTCCTTCCAGTTTAAAAATTGAAATAGTCAATACTTCAAAGAATTTTCTGTTTTTGGAATTGAATTACTTTCCGCTTAATGCATATGAAGAAGAAAGAAATATTGTATAAAACCTAGTCTATTTCTGTCCTTCAGGGCGTGCTTGGGGATAGCATGATAAGGATAGTGACTACATGTAATCTCTGTTTGCATAGTGTTCTGTATGAAGCATATTGGGATTGTGCAGCATCTAGGATAACTCTTTGGAATACGCCCACTGCATATAAATATACTCAGTGTGTTCTTTCATTCCATTCTCCTTTTTGTTTCTTATTTGCAGCAGCTATACAAATAAGTTTTGGATGAATGATCGTGAAATGACCAAATGAATTGATTCACCTAATGTTAGAAAGGAGTGAAGTGGGGGGAAAGTCTTAAATGAGTTTATTAATGAGTTTATCCTGGAATATTTCCTTAAAGTACAAATATCTTAAATACCTTTAGTATTTCTAGCTACTGAGTCTGGAAATTACAAATACTCTAGAAATTCCCCATGTTTGTTATCTTCTTTTTTTTCCATCATTATAATTAAAAAATTCTAGGCCCTTCACTTCCTATTAGTACAAGAGGTACTATTCCTGCCCCATAATATTACAGTAAGTCTACTTGTAGCAGAATTCTTAATGAAAACAGCTTCCTTATTTCAGATTTCTTATATCAATTCTGAAAATTCCATGGCAAAATTACATTCTTCTCACTTAATCTTCTTAAGTGACCCAAGGAAATTATGATTTCTGATAAATAAAATACAATAAATGACAGTTATGTAGTAGGAATTCTATGCTAGCTTGATATGTAAATGAGGAAAAGATATTTTTGAGGATTTCTGCCCTGGCTGGAAGGGAGGTATAGTTAAAGCAATTGCTTTTCTTTTACTGTGATATCTAACAAGTCCTGATCAAGAGAGTTGCTTCAAATTATGGAAGGTCTCTTCCATTGTATGATAATGAACCATACTGTGCTATTTGAAGGAAAGAGTAAAGAACTTACCAAGAATATATAGTGGGTATTGCAACTCTTTTCAAAGACATTTCTTTTAACTGCTGTGATAGAGTAATATCATTAATTTCCTTATTCTATCTGTATCCAACAGAACAACAAAATGGTTTTTTAGACAGCCCTGCTAGGTCCACCTGTGTTCCCTCTGCTTTCTTCTGTTATGGTTCAAGAGTGGAAATCTAGACAGGATCAAGAGAAATGGAAAATTACAATACAGGAAACAATAATGCTTCCTAGCAACTGTTTCAGGCTCTGGTAATTTTCTGACTGAGGGATTCTTTAATCCTTGTATTTCTTGAAAAGACATCTAGATGTGGCATCTAGGGACACAGTTTAGTGGTGGATTTGTTACTGAAGAGTTAGTGGTTGAAGCCGATGATACTAGAGGTCTTTTCCAATCTAAATAAATGTATTATTCAATATATATACTTATTTATTATTATACTTAGTTTAGTTTGAATCTCACTAGGGTGGTTCCTCTCTTTTGGTAATGAATTGTCTAGTCACCATTTTTGAGTTTCAGAGAATGTTGCTTTCTTCTCATGTTATGACTGATCCAACAGAATGTTTCACCTCATCTTTTCAAAAAAAATTCATTATTTCGTATATGTATCGCTAAATACTTTTTTCTTTGCTCTAATTGTGTCATTTTGTTTTGCTTCAAAAGAAATTATTTTTGTGTCAGTTGCTACTTTTACTATGTGTCTCAAACAGTTTTACTGTCATAGGTTTTTCTGATGGGAATAGACTGAATGTTAGTTTGTTATTGATTTATATAAAACATTTTCAATATTAGGCTATATATAGAAAGAGTCATAGAACATCTTACATTGGAAAGACCCATAAGAATCACTGAGTACAACTCTCTGCATCTCACAGGACAACCTAAAACTGCACCATATGCCTAAGGCCATCATCCAGACACTCTAGCTGTTACAGATTTGATTCTATGATCACTTTATTCAGAAACCTAATCCAGTGACCTATCACTGTCTCAGTGAAAAGCCATTTCCCAATGTCCAATCTAAACTTGCTCTGATGCAGCTTCATTCCCTTCCCTTGTGCACTCCCAGAGAGAGGATACCAGTACCTCTGCCTCCATTTCCCTCTTTGAGGAATATGTAGTCTGTTGTGGGGTCACCCTCAGCCTTCTCTTCTCCAGGATGAAAAAACCAAGTGATCTCATCCTTGTAAGCTCTGCCTCCGAGACTTTCACCGTCTTGATCTGTCTCCTCTGGTCACACTCCAGTAGTTTGATGTGCATCTTATATTGTGGCACACAAAACTGCCCCCAGCACTCGAGGTGAGGCAGCCCCAGCCCAGAGCAGAGCAGGACAATCCCCTCCCTTGCCTGGCTGGTAATGCTGTGCCTGATGCCCCCCAGGACACGCTTGGCCCTCCTGGCTGCCAGGGCACTGCTGACTCATGTTCAGCTTGCCATCAACCAGAACCCAGACATGTGCATGTATATATATACACTTTAAAGTGTTTTCTTTTTTTATCATTCTGGACTGAACAGTGTCAAAGACTTTACTAAAGTCCAGGCAGACAACATCCACAGCCTTTCCCTCATCCACCAAACATGTCCCCTGGTCATAGGACCAGGTTGATCAAGCAGGATGTGCCTTTCACAAATCCTGATCCCCTGGTTGTTCTTGATGTGCCATATGATAGCACTTGAGATGTTCTGCTCCATAGTCTTCTCTGGCATTGAGGTTGGTCAGTCTGACCTTTATATCCTTTTAAGGGATAAAATATTAATTATTGCCTGTCAGATTATTTGACCTCAGTTCTAGAGTTAGTGTTTCCTGTTTAGATTTACTTTTACCTATTTTTGGAATTAATGATAGTTAAACATAATGACCATATTATGTTTCATATTTTACATGTTTTATAAACTTTGCTAGTTTCATGTTCATACTAAATATACAAGACTTGTGGAGATAAGACTCTAAAATTATAATAAAACCCCAGCAATGACTGCTAATTCTCCAAACCCACTTGTAATACAGTGGGGTTTATCCAGTAGAACTGGTGCTTAATTTTATTGCGTAGCATGAAATTTAATAAGTAAACAGTAAAATGGCACTACTGGAGATACTTCTGTAAAAGATGTCATTGTGTACACTATATAAGCTCAGAATGTGGTACCCTAGGCTGTACAGAAAAATATTTTTTTATTTTCTGTAATGCTACTATGAATACATTTCAAATGTCTTATATGCTTGGAACTTGGGTTTTTACATATTGTGCATTAAGTTAATGGATATATCTTGAACAGGAATTTACACATCAAAAGTTAAACTTCAGTTTCCTCACAGCATTTGCTTTTTGCTATCAGTAACATTTTAATGAACAATTTCCAAGATTTTGGAGTAATTATTGAAATGCAAATACCTTTCCTTGTGTAAGAAAATTTAGATCTGTTTTCAGTTTTTTAGAGTAGACTATGACAGCAGAGTTGGAATGCATATGTATTCAGAGAGCCTGTCTTGCTGAGAATAGAGTGCATCAAGGAGAGCTGATATGTTCTATGAGAAAGTAATAAATAGTGTTTTGGGGAAAAGTTTGATAATACAGAATATTATTACTGCAATTTCAACAGGTTGATAAGTTGTGCTTTCTGTTTGTGTGCATGTTTACATAGCTGTTAATATCTATAAATGCATCTTGCAAAGCAGCTCTTGTCTGTATGGCATGTTTACCATCTGAACTGGAGAAGGACATTCCCTGGGGTTAGGACAAGCTCTTGGGCAGAGATATGTAAGGTACTAATACCACTTTATTTTTTCCTTGAATCCCATGAGGTTTAGCAAGACCAGGTGCTGGTGCTGCACCTGGGTCAGAGTAATCCCTGGTGCCAGCCCAGGCTGGGGATGAACAGATGGAGAGCAGCCCTGCCCAGAAGGACTTGGGGGTGCTGGGGGTGAGAGCTGGACATGAGCTGGCCATGGGCACTCCCAGCCCAGAAAGCCAAGTGTGTCCTGGGCTGCATCCAGAGCCCTGTGGGCAGCAGGGCGGGGAGGGGATTCTGCCCCTCTGCCCTGCTCTGGTGAGACTCCACCTGCAGAGCTGCCTGCAGCTCTGGGGTCCCAGCACAGGGAGGACCTGGAGCTGTTGGATAGAGTCCAGAGCAGGGACACCAAGGTGACCAGAGGAATGGAGCACCTCTCCTAAGAGGAAAGGCTGAAAGAGTTGGGTTTGTTCAGCCTGGAGAAGAGAAGGCTTCTGGGTGACCTAATTGTGGCCTTGCAATATATGACAGAAGCCTATGGGAAACATGGAGAGGGGTGTTTTACAGGAGTACGTCATGACAGGGAAAGGGGAAATGGCTTCAAACTGAAAGAAGGTAGCTTTAGATTAGATACTGGGAAGAAATTCTTCCCTGTAAGGGTGATGAGGCCCTGACACAGGTTGCCCAGAGAAGCTGTGACTGTCCCATCCCTGGAAGTGTTCAAGGCTGAGTTGGGTGCTGCCCTGAGCAATCTGGTCTGGTAACAGGTGTTCTGGCCCATGGCAGCGGCTTGGAACAAGATGATCTTTAAGGTCTCTTCCAACCCAAACCATCCTATTATTCTATGAACACCCAATGGGAGAAGGAATTCCCTGCCCATTTGCTTCTCTCCTTTTAATTATTATAAATCCAAATGCAGCTTGTATTACTATAATTACATTATATTAAATTATAATTAAACAAAATTCTGATGCAAAGTTTTCTCAAAACTTTTGCATGTTTTATTGCTATCCTTTAAAGAATCAGGCTGCTACCTTAGGTGCCTGTATTGGTAAAGTAATCTATCTTTAAAGTCTATTTGAAATTGTATTTTAGAACATGATAATGGAAGTAGACTTTTGTCTGGTTTTTTGGTTTTTGTCCTTTGGAATTTTGTTTTCCCGTTTGTTTCTTTGGCAATTTTAAATCTACAATTTGTAGCTAGTGTTCACTCACTGGGAAAATATATTGGTTCTGTTGAGAGTAAAACTGCATAATCTACAAATTCTCTCTCGCTTCAAGGCAGAGCTGAAGTCTCAGCATTTTTTACCTTTGTTCATCTGCCTTTGGTGTTAACAAGAAAATTAGTTTTAGTTTTTAAACCCTTTACCCTTCCAGTGTTATGACTTCAGATGTTCACCTGTTAGCTAAGTAATCCAGTGATATTTCCATAGAAAATAGAAATAAAATTCCTTTCTTAACTCCTATATAATTAAGCTAAGTCTTTAGTCCTTTTTATTTAGGAAAAAGAATTGTAGAGTGGCCTGAATTTCCACTCTTCATTCAGTCCATAGCAGCAGAGGGACTGCATGTCTGTTCTGGAAAGAAAAACTATGCCACAATTGTCTTGGTTCTCTCTAAAAAGGAAAATTTTATAATGAATCTTTCATTTTCAGTCAGTACCAGTACAGAATGAACATCCACATTTATAGTTTGGCCATAATTTGCCTGCTGAAATAGTTTTTGCAGACTGTTGAGGGAGCGGCTTTTTAGAGTAATTTGATGCTTTAAAGAACCTAGAAATGAAACACTTTTGAGATAATATTAGTATAGGAGGTAATATAAAGGCTGGTCTTTATTGGAGGCTTCCAGGGGCAGATATGGAAAATACCCACCCTTGCATGGAGTGAATATAGTTTTATAAGTTTAGCAAATTAGCATAACTGTCAGAAATTCCCAATTAGAGTCATAAGTAAGGTATAGTAAGGTGAGGTAATTCTCTCCCAGTTCAACCCCTTTCTAAAAACTTCCTCCTCTGATAGGAACTAAATTTTATTTATGAAAATGTGTCTTGAAGAACTGGTTTCAACCTAGCTCCCAGGAAGAACCAAGATAGCATAGGGGCCTTAAACCTCCAGCTTGGCGCTCTGGAATGCGTTTTGTCTTTCTGCCTGTCAGGATAGGGGAAAAGTAAGGCAAAGTACTGGGGCTAGCTAGGAATACAGTAATAGGCCACAGAGCTACAAATATGTGTGTAAAGAATATAGAAAATTATATAAAAGCAAAAAGGGAAAAATCAATTTGGCATCAAACTGAGACTAGATTTATGGGCTGAAGTCTTTTGCAGATGCACAGAAGTAAATTAATTTTAAAAGGTGTAATAATGTATGGTTTGTATGTTTTTAAGTGTGTGAATTTCCCAGAAACAGGGTATATACTATTATGATTGTTGTTGTATAAATTTATGTATTTGTTATTAAATAATGCACTGCAAAACCTAACAAGCTGACATGTCCATCATATCCAGAGACCAAAAAACCACTGAACTAAAAACACTGAATTGCCCTCAAGACTAAAAGATGCTGAAACAGAGGTTAAATACAGTCTGAACACTCTTTTGTTAGCAATGGGTTAATTTATCTGAATTACCAAAAATATGGATACTGACCTAAAATCAACACCCAACTCAGATGGACAAGAGTAAGTTCTTTTATTTTAACGGCTGGGCAGCTGCGTGGGATATTTCCCAAAGCCGCAGAGCAAAATCACAGAGCATTAAAAGGTCTATATATCCACAAAAGATTCAATATAGATGCATATTCATAACATTGACACCTTCCACTCTCCGCTTCGTATGGTAATTAGCTGGAAAGTCATTAAGCATGCGTAGTCAGTTCTTTAAAATGGGTTGGAGGTCTTATAATGAGTGGTGATCACCAAAAAGATGAAGTATACTCTTCTTCCTCACTTTTACCTTCTTCGCCCTCGTGGCTTAATACAATGAATTTGACCTAAGTGACCCCTCAATTACTCCCCCTATTCTTTTTTAATGAATTTATAATTGAACTGTCTACTACCCTCCTTTAGATCTCGTTAGGCCTAAGCACAGCTGAGCAAACACAGTAACAAGCAATCAATCCCTTATTTTCAGAACCCCATAACTCTCTAGTTATTCATTAATGGTTTTAATTAGCTACAACTGGGCTTTCTTATTCTTTTTTTTTTTTTTTTTAACTAGCGAAGTTAACTCTAACTAAAATTTTAATGCTTCTAAGATTCTATGTTTCATATTGACCTGCAATGATCCAAAGACTTTGTATTTTAAATGATATAGCATGTGTCTTGCTGTTTCGTCTCTGGACTCCTCTGGACCACCGAGTCCAGCCCTCAGTAGCTCCTTATGCCAGGAGCTCTGGTCCAGGGCGGAACGGTGGCAGCTGTTTGCCGGTAAAGACAGACGGACCACTTGCGTATATATCAGCATTCTTTATTTTCCCTCACAGAGGGAAAAGGATCATGCATAGAACAAGCTGTGAGATGGTGAACCTGGCAAGAGTGGTCCAGCTTGTCTCTCGCCCTGATCTCTTATGCCCTCTGTCGGGGGAGGGCAAGGCGAGAGATGAGCCAATAGGCAAATGACCGACCAGTGACATCTGGCCAGTCCTGGGTGAACAGGGGAGGGACAGGTACAAAGCAGCACTATGAATGGTCAGACCACCAGTGGATTCTCGGTTGTCTGCCCACTGCTACAATAGCAAGTGCTGAGAGCAATTGTAATAGAAAACTATGGAAAATTTGTCCTAACTGTTTTTATTATTTTTTATTTTTGATAAGCAAAAGAATTTCTTCACTGAAAGGGTGGTCAGGAATTGGAACAGGCTACTTAGGGAAGTGGTGCAATCACCATCCTGGGAAGTGTTCAAAAAGCATGTAGATTTGGCACTTGGGCATATGGTTTAGTGATGAACACAGCGGTGCTGGGTTACCAATTCAACTCGATCATCTTAGAGGTCTTGTGCAACCTAAATGATTCTGTGGTTCTATAAAAGCCTTATGCATTAGTTTAAAGCACAGGAGAGTCTCTAGTGAAGATGGATTGCACAGGTAATTGAATGAAGGTATGGGTTTGTGAGCTATTTTGCATTTTCTACCATGGCAGTAAAATGGAAATGCAACAACGAAGAAAACTCTACTAGATAGCACTGCAAGCTGGCAGCTGACTTGGCTCCAAGCAGTCCATTTGGGCCATCTCAAGATACAGCTGTTGTAATGCTCCTAATTACAACTTAATTGAACTCCTCTATAAACTTTACAGCATAAGTACTTAGCACGTTTTAAAAGCAATTGGCTATAATGTATGTCCAATAATATATAAATAGGTTGTAACATGAATTGGGTTTGCATTTCATGGATTTTGAAAGGCCCCACTGCCACCTGAAAATCAATTATTTCATCATTCAAGTTAGAAGTCTATAGGTTACAGATGTTATGGCTGGCAGGTCACAGCTGTAAGCATAGGTTTCTTTTATAAAACAGTAACAGAACCACAATAACTTCTTTGTATTAGTAATGGTTTGCATGGCTGAATTCATGCACCAGATTCCCAGCCTCATTTGACGTAAATTTCTTGAAGCATTCTGGGATGAAATGGTGATGCCACTGTGTTTGTAATGACAAAGGAGCCAAGACCTGAAGTCAGCAAATCAACTGATGTTCACTCTTATGTATAAGAAAATTGATTCTACAATTCTGTGTCAGTTCCACTGTGGTACTGAGGACCACTGGCAGGCTTTATATTTCTGCTTTGTGTTTTACTACTGCACCAGCATGTAACAGGAAATCATCAGATCAGTGCCAGGAGTTATGAAACAGAGAAACAAAGCAAGACCTTCCCTCTTGCAAGACCCACACCCATTCTATCAGCAGGTTTTGCTTTATTTGAAGAGAAATTGTGGGAGAACTGCCGTGGTTTGACATTGGCTAAATAGCAGGTACCCCCAAAAAATCATTTAAGGGCCCATGAATTGGCATAAGAACCATGGGGAAAAATTAAGACAAAACAAGGCTCAGCTTAAAACTGTAAGGTAAATTTATTATTAACAGGATCAGAAGAGGATAACCATAAGTAAAGTAAGTCTTTGAAACATCCTTCTGCCCCTCCCCAACCTTTCCCATCTTTCCCACCAAACATGCAAGGACACAAAGCATGAGGGAGTTTCCTTCTGTTGTCCTGTGGGGTTCCTCTGTTGTACTGTGGGGGGACAATTTTCCATGATCTTCTCCCATGTGACTCCAATCTCACAAACAGCACTCTTCTTAACACTGCTGCCCATGAGTCACTTGTCCACAGAGTGCAGTCTTTTATAGCTCCTTCTGGCATCCACTTGCTCCTGCATGCACACCTCTTTTCATGGGCCGTGAGTGGACTTCTGCATTTTCTGTGGACTCTGTGGGCTGCAGGGGGGCAGCCTGCCTCCCCACAGTCCTCACCACGGCCTGCAGAAGGAACTCGGCTCCAACACCTGGAGCACCCCCTCCCCCTCCCTTTTCACCGACCCTGGTTGCCCGCCATGTTGTCTTTCTCACATGCTCTCAACTTCTTTCTCTTCCCCGACCAAAAGAAAAACAAAGAGAAAACCTGTTGCCCCGCAAACACCACTGCCAGCAAGTTTTACCAGTTCAAAGACTTCCGCAGGACTTTGCAGCGCTGAGAGGTCGATCCCATTCAAGTTCCGCTCCAGGGAGCCGCCTGCTAGGCCTCTGCCGATGGTTAGGTGGTTTCGCTGCCATCATGTGAGTAATGGTGGCCGCCGCGGCACTGGCAATATTCAAGGCTTTTCTTCATGTGGCTGCGGCACTGGCAATATTCAAGGCTTTTCTTCATGCGGGGCACTGAGAGAGAGGAGCTGTCATCACCAGCTCTGCTCTTCCACCCGCATCGCGGCGGGCCAGGAGCAGCCAGAGAAGCAGAGTTCGTTGCAGGCTGCACCTTGCCGTGCCAGGCATGTCGGTGGCGCTATGCCACACTGCTCTCTCGTGTCTTTTGGCCTGGTTCCGCAGCTGCTTCTCCCAGAGGCAGCCAGGCTGGTAAGGCTCACTGTGGCCGCACCGAGATGGCTGCAGCTGCAGTGCAGTACCACATGGCTGCGTCCCTTGGCCGGGTTCCACTGCCGTTTTCTCGCCCTCTTTTGCTTTAATTTCTTCCTTAAATATGTTACCACAGAGGCGTTACCTGTTGCTTTGCTATTTCGGCACTGGACTTCTCTGGGACCACCGTGCCCACCCTTAGTAACCCCCTTAGCTCGGGAGCTCCAGTCCTGGGTTGGGCGGTGGCAGCTGTTTGCAGGTATAAACAGATGGACCACTTGCCTTTAAATCAGAGATCTTTGTTTCCTCACACAGGAAAAAACAAGGTGCAGAGAACAAACAGCAAGATGGTAAACCTGGCAAAAATGGTCCCGACTGTCACTCGCCTGGGCTTCTTATGCCTTCGGTCAGGGGAGGGCAAGGTGAGAGATGAGTGTCAGAGACTGAAAATAATTCATGCATCAAACATTGATATTACAAAAGGCAACAACCAGAGATGCCTCCCTGAAGACTGGGACTTTGGACTGAAAGTCAAGCTGCTGATTAGATAAAGGGAAAGCCCTTTTGTTCAATCACCTGAAACAAACA
>VZTJ01002244.1:170004-218480 GCA_013397795.1 Orthonyx spaldingii | reverse complement strand
CATGCCTAGACATCACCCCCTGGCTTGAGGGTATATTAACCCAGGGCACTCTGTGCTTTCTGGGGGACCTTCACCATCAAGAAGACCAGCAGGAGAGAATCATCGGGATGCCAGTGGGACCCACGGAGCGGTGATACTCTTTTATTCTGCCTCTGTCACTTCTCTGTCCCCTCAGCCTTTTTTCCTTTTCCTCCCTTTCTGTTCTCTTTCTCTCTCTCTCTCATATTTACTATCAAATAAAACCCATACTATTGACTGGCATATGGTCTCGTTTGCACCTTAATTCAGGCAGAGGTATTTCTAAGAATCTAATAATTGGATCATGACAATGAGCCAATGGGCAAATGATTGAACAGTGAGATCTGGCCAGTCCTGGGTAAACAGGGGAGGGACATGTACAAAACAGCACTAAGTATGATCAGACCACTGGGATAAATCCCTGGTGGTCTGCCACACTGCTACGGTTACCGATTTCTCTAACTGGCCCAGCAGCATGTCTATCGTCAGAGTTACTCAGGCATTGGTTCAGTCGGACATGGCTGAGATTTCGAGCAGTTTCTCACAGAAGCCACTTCTGTGGCCTTTCCCCCCCCTCCCCCCACAGCCCCCACTATTAAAAACTAGGTTACACAAACCCAACACAAGAACCTGGGTACAGAGTTTTCCTACATAATCATGGTGATTCATTGAAATTTTGAATGTTTTATAGACCGTGGTGTGTGTTTCTTTGTTTTGGCTGCGATTTTTTTTGTGTGGGTGGGTGGGTTTTTTTCTGGTTTTTGGTTTCTTTTTAAAAATAAACTGCCCTTAAGTATCAAGCAATATTCTGGTAAGTGCTATAAAATGGTGATATACGCCCTTCTAGGGAAAACTGTGATAAATCCCTGACCACTCGGTAGCTCTTGAGTCTGGCCCCGTATCACATCCTCTTCATCACTAGGGTTTTTCACATCCTTCCTGGGAACTGTTAGAGGCTGAGCTCTGAAGCACTCAGGATTCCTAGTGTACACACCTCAGGAACAGCTAGCAGAACATAATCCTGAGATCTGAAGTTCTGGTCTGCCAGCACTGAGTGTTGCTGGTGTTAACGAAGCTGATTCTAGAGAAGTAAGATCACATTGTTTTAATTTATGTGCAAACCTTCTGGACTGGTATTTGCTGGACATGGAGTCCTGTCTAATCTAGAGCCAAACCTCTGCCTTGTGATTCAATTTTTCCTGATACTGACAAAAAACCATTTATGGAATATGAAAATATCGCTTGGAAAACACCTATGATGAGAAAATGCTGCTTTCAACTATTGATGGGTGTCCTCTCAATTCCTTGTTCTGACGCTTACAGCTTACAATGATGCCCTGTTTTTCAGGGAAGTTTGCTAAAAAATGGGATCTTTTGGGATTAAAATATATATGCAAGCATATTTTTCCCCCACAGAAGCCATACTGATGGTAGAACCAGTTGTCTAAAACAATGGCAGCTTTAAGTTTCATCTACCTTTTCACTGGGCCTGAGATACTACATTGTCTTCAAGAATGGGTGAACTGTCAGAGCACATTGGAGGTGAAAGTTGCCCATTCAAATCAAATATGTCTTAATGAGCAGGCTTGTCATTTTTTAATTATCCTCAGGTATGTTCTTTAGTAGCCTGACCCACTTTGTGAGGAAAGATTGTGTGTGATTTAGAGAAGGCTTGTAAATATTTGCTACATCACAGAGCTCCATTTTGCTGCTATTTTGTTTTCTGAAAGGTTTTTTGTCTAGATATATTACCTTAATAAAAGGTAAAAGAAAAGAATGCTTTTCCATCTCAGCAACAGAATTGAGGTTTGAAATGACAGTCAAGTCTATTTTGAAAATTTTGATTTGCAACAATTATTCCTTAATTAGCCTGTAGAAGGACAGCATAAAAAAGTTAATGATCAGAAAATCTCTTCTCCAGTAACCTAAATTTGATATATAGCTACCTCCTACCTTCAAAAAGTACCATGCCAACCTGTCATATTTTTCATTCTATGTTCTTACAAGCAGGTAATATACCAATTTAGTACATAAATCAAATCCACAATTAGTGTAAACTCTAGTATAAATTTATCACACATTGAGTTTCTGAAATTTCTCATTAACCTCTTGGTAATACAGTTTATTATATTTGGAGTGTAAGCTTGTCCTTTTTGACTTTCACTTGTGCTCAGCACTGTGGCAGCTGCAGCACACAAAACATGTTATGCCCTACCGTTTATGGTTTATGTTCCACAGATTCTGTAGCTGTAAAATTACTAAAATCAGCAGAAACAAAGATTATGCATCTTGTGATTTAAACTCCAAGCATTTTTCATTATTTTCAAGAATAAAAGATGGATAATCCATAGAAACAGTAACCAATTATTTGATTCACCTTCCACATGCCATTTGTGGTTTTATGTAGCTGTCTTAACCATCCTGAGTCATCTCTTTTCTAGGTTGACGGAGACTACTTTCCTTAGTCTTTCCCTTCAACAGATGTGATTGTCTTCTGAACTTTCTCTAGCTATCCTTTCGGGGCCTGTTATAATCATATTTGCAAGTTATCAGTAGCAGAGCAGAAAAAATACCCATGTACTAACAAGCAAATATTCAGAAGTTTTTTATGGAATATCACAAATATGGGCATTACAAACATGAATTTACTTTGTGTTACAGCACAGAGATACTAGTATTTGAAGGACATTTTGACAAATGAAAGTAAGTTTATTGCCAAGAATGAGGTTCAATGAAATGTACTTCTATGACTTTTAAAATCTCTTTTGGATACACAAAACTTCAGTTATTTGATGCTCTTCTGGGAGGTTTTCAAACATAAATTAATATAAGTTGGTATAAATTTCATTCAGTGTTAATTCTTTGCATTATATTTTCCTCCTGTTGGTGTGATGTCTCTACAACAGTGTAAGGAATCAATTTAATTTTTATTTATGCCTCAACACTGTTTAGTTTAATTCTTGAACTGTGGGTTAAAAATCCCTTTTTTTTTACATAGGGTGGAAAATTACTAGAGGGGCTGTACACATGCTGGCAGTCTTGACACGTTCTCACATGCAGAGGGTGGCTAGCACTCCTGAGGGGGAGGAGACCGCCAATATTATGGTCTCTAAGCAGGCAACCTCTTTAGAAAATGGAGGGAAGATCTATCTCTGGGGAGATTTTGCCTGACAGCCAATATGGGGAGAGAAAACTTCCACCACTGCAAGCGACTGCCTGTAGAGGATGGGAACCCCTGCTGCCAGGGGAAGACTTCCCTGACTAACTCATGGTCCTCCTCAAAGGATCAGACTATAGGAGGAGCCTTGGAATATAAAAGCAATTAACTATGTCACTACTGGCTTAGCTCATTCTTTGATTCTCTTGTTTGTTCATTACTCCTGTCCTTGTTCAGTCTGGCTTGTCCTGCCTGAGGTCCTTCTCTCTGCAGTCTACCCTGCTTCATTCCTGCCTGGCTGCCCTGCCTGCTCCTGCCTTCCGATCATGCTTATTTTTGTCTGAGATAGCCGTTTAAAAGAATTCCTCACAGTTCCCCGTAGTGGAACACAACAGTTAACTTAGTGTAGCCTTCAGAGAGTTACTGACTGGGCATGCCTCCAGTAATACACCTCCCACAGCAGAGTGTCGCTGCGAGCAGATGTCAAAACACGGAACTCGAGAGGTCAAAATCGCAAAAGAGATCAATTTATTTATTAAATTCAGCTTTTATATACAGAATGGATTCTCACTTAATTGGCCACTGGCTGCACGCCCCCCGCAGCTGATTGGCCACCTGGATTCATGAGAGTTTCACTACCTTTATCTTAGTTTATATAAACAAATAGATTCTTTCTCACGCGAAAGAGGTTTCTGTACTGTCACAGCAGAGGACTTGTATGGAAACGTATAGCCTTCATGTCTTGCACCATATTGAATGAACCAGCATTCCAGTTTGTTTTCTAGACTTAATTGTTACTTACTCAAGTCCCATTTAAGTGCTTATCGGTACTCTGAACTCGCAGTCAAAATATGTATATTAACTTTGTCTCATTTCCTGACTACAAACAACTTACTTAACTACATGTACTGCATCTTTTAACCAATAAAACAGGAGAAAAAGAGAAAAACGCACTACAATGAATTAATATAAAAATGCAAAAAAGGATAGCTTTTTATTTACAATATCAAAGGCCTTTAAGTTGTTGACATCATAATACCAAGTACCATGTTTATGAATACTTGGTCTATGAAAGCTATGATTATGTTTATATTTTGAATATTTATTCTGGAAGCAACTGAGAAATTCCACTTATTTTTTTGTTTCAATGACTTCACTACTGTAGAATCATAGTATCATAGAATAACTTGGGTATGAATGGACCTTAAAGCTCATCTCATTCCAACCCACTGCCAGGGGAAGGGACACCTTCCACATGACCAGGTTTCTTATAGTCCCATCCAACATGACCTTGAACATTTCCGGAAATGGGGCAGCCACAGCTTCTCTGGTTAACCTGTTTCAGTGTGTCACCAGCCTCATAGTGAAAAATTTCTTTGCAGTATCTAATCTAAACCTACTGGCTTTCAGTTCAAAGCTGTTTAGAGACAAGTTTAGGGGAAGAATACTCTGGAATGAGTGTTTCTGCTAACAAAATTGGGGTTCAAACAATCCCTTTCTGCCAATGAGAAAATGAATACCAGTGGATGAAAGTGAGAAAAACCCAAACTGTTTATTGACAAACCGAGTGTCCTCATGGCATGGGAAAAAATGAATAAATGAATATTGAATTGTCAGATTCTTTGTCCTCTCTGATCTCAGACCAAAATCAAGCTGAACAGTTAAAGAAAAAACAGAAACCTCCAGAGAACTGCAGTCTCCAAGGCCAGGGAAAGGGAAGAAAAAGACCTTTTTGCCTAAGCTAACAAAAATCCAAGCTAGCTAAGGAGCAAAGGAACCACCTGTCCACACTGCACCTGGGAGTGAGGCTTTAAAAAAAACCCAAGTGAGAGCACCAAGGGTCTGCCCCACTTCCCCACACCCACCTTAAAGCTACAACAACCATTTCTGGGCATACAGCAGATGATTAGGAAATAGATCATCATAAAATCATTCCAGGACAGAAGCCATTCCTCCTTGTCCTATCACTACATACTCTTGCAAAAATTCCCCTTCTATTTTGGGGGCTCTCTTCATGTACTAGAAGGTCACAGTTAGGTCACTCAGAAGCCTTCTCCAGGCTGAACAATCCCAAGTCTCTCAGTCTGTCCCCATGGGAAAGGTGTTCCATCCCTCTCACACCTTGGTGTCCCTGCTCTGGACTCTATCCAACAGCTCCAGGTCCTCCCTGTGCTGGGACCCCAGAGCTGGAGGTAGCTCTGCAGGTGGGGTCTCAGAGGGGCAGAATCCCCTCCCCGCCCTGCTGCCCACAGGGCTCTGGATGCAGCCCAGGACACACTTGGCTTTCTGGGCTGGGAGTGCCCATGGCCAGCTCATGTCCAGCTCTCACCCCCAGCACCCCCAAGTCCTTCTGGGCAGGGCTGCTCTCCATCTGTTCATCCCCAGCCTGGGCTGGCACCAGGGGTTGCCCTGACCCAGGTGCAGCACCAGCACTTGGTTGTATTAAAATATATTAGATACCCATGGTCTCCCTGCCCTCTGGGTGTGACCACCAAACCAATTCCTTATCCACTTAACAGTCTGTCCGTTGAATCCCTTTTTCTCTAATTTATGGAGCAGAAAACTACTAATGTCGTTAACGATTGAATAAAAAAACTGGTTGAAGGCAGAAGAAATTTTTCTGAGGTGCTGAAAGATTCAGCACTATTTACTTTTGACAAGATGGAGGATGCTGGAAAAGTTCACAGTGCAATTTCTCTTCTTACTGAATCACATTTTCGTAAAAGTGATTTAGGCTTTATTTGCATATGTGGCATCACATATTGTGTATGTTTACTTTTTGTGACTTTTATAATTTCTGTCATTTGAAAATACCGGTAATCAGATTTATACAAAACATCACTAAGGGGAGTATGTGTTTTATTGAGGAGTTGTTCTAGATGTTTTTTCTATACTATTAATTTCTTGCAAAAATGTTAGAAAAACAAGGCAACACAATTTTACAAGGGAACAAAATTAAAATGTTATGGGCTTAGAGGATAAAGCACTAGTTTAGCCTTGCATTGTGATCTCATGGGAATACGTAGAATAAAAATAAGCCACAGAAATATTTGATCTGGCTTGAATTTACAAGGTTGATCAGCAAGTAGAGAACAGCACCTCAAAGAGGTGGTGGTAATACTTTCACTATGCACCCATGAGGGTAAAGGAAGGTACAAGCTTGGCTCCACCTGCCTTAGGGCTGTGCAACCTCATGGCTTTGTGCCATATGCTGTGTGGGAGTGAAGGTGACCTCTAGGACATGTTAGTAAAGTTGAGGGAATAATCATCCTTGTAGGTCTCTGTTATTTTCCAAACTTGTGCAAGCAATTTACAGAGCAGACAGAACCTATCCTGGAGGAATTTGCTGCACCTGGATGATTGTGAAGGTGTTTTTGGATTAACAGTTCCCTGATGCTTTAGTGGTGTGAAATTCCTGTGGATTTTCTCTGGTGTCACAAATAGTTGTCTTAGTTCTCTCCAGCTTCAGTATTAATCCTGACTAGATGTTACCAGAGCCAGTTTGAATTTGGTCTGTTACTGACCATTTCACTAACATGAAATGTCTTTTATTGGGTGTATCTGGTTTGGCAAAGTTAATGAGCAGATGACAGACAGAGGGTAAACCTCAGTGATTTATGTTTAATTTATTGATCAGGGTCAGTATCCTTATCACTAGGGTTGAGAGTAGCTTGTTTTTGTTGGTGAGATCAAAACTGGTAATATTCATGATGTTCGCATTGCTTTATCACAACTCATAGATTCTTTAAAAGAAAGGCAATTACGTGTCACTCAGAGCAGTAATTGTTAACTGATTAAGTTTTAATAAGGAACTTCATATGATACCTGGAATTTTTATTGTTACTTGAAACAACCATTTTAAAGTACTCTTAACCTTTTTTTTCTTCCCCATTACATTCCATGTTTTAAAATGTCTTACAGGTACAGAAATATTTTACAATGTGTAAGCATTTAACAGGCTGCAATTTTTGTTTGCTAGTAGTTTGTGTTTATTTTGGCTGTTATGGTTAACTGATCCAAATAAAAGATCAATTCAAATGAACTTAAAATACCGTGTTTGTAGCAGGGTTATGATGAGAAATGCATAGATGTGAAATTCAGTTTGGACTACTCTTTTGAGCTATTCGCTTTCAGTGGCAGAGCATGTGCCTCATGCTCCCTGTTGAAAATATAATTTATGAGTGACCATTGGGTGTCACTGCTGCTACTGTTATACAAATCTTTTACACCACTATCATAAGAGCAGGCATGAGCATTCATTTAGGGAAAAGAGAAGCTCGTAGTGATTCAAGGTCTGCTTTTTTTTTCTTCTTGCAACATGGAAAAGGGTCAGCCAGAAATATTCTGACTGATACATGTAAGGGAGAAGATGTAGTTTCCACAGATATTCTGCAAGATCTAATGTGTATAATTAGATGCAATTACTCTGGTGTGATATTGTCTAAAATATGATAAATTTTTCCATTATGGAACAAATCTCCACTTAAGGGAAATCAAACATACCTTTCTTTGTTAAGGGAATAAAAGTGTACCCTGACACACAATTTACTATTGTTAAAGCAAAGAGAGTTATAGTTAAAAAAAAGGAACAATGAAAACCCTGAAACTGCAAAACAGCATTACAATTAGACCTCTTCACATATTCACTGATGACTGAGAGCCTTACATCATCAAAATGCACAGCAGGTGTTCTGTGATCCTTGAAAGGCTGATATGTTTCATACAGTTGTCAAAATCAAACGTGGTTTCATACTGGGTTGAAAATACGGCTCTGGTACTATAACACGCACACGTTATTATCTTTAGGGTCTTATGTGTTGGAAGGTTCTGCATCTTCTCAGAGGCACACTGACTTTCACAAGACTAATTTCAGATACAGAAATCTGTTTATACAGAAATGCTCTGTGCAAAAAATACATACTACAGATCAAGAAGAATATATTGCTTTACCATCCTTTTTATTTGAGAAATCAAATCAACTGTATACACCATGAATATCTGAAAAATATATATAAAGTGTTTTTAAGAATGACTGTGGTTAGACTGTGTTTAGTGCACTTTGTGCTCATGCGTTTACTTTTTTCAGTAATAAGAATTTTATCGATGATCTTTTTTTCTTGCTAGGAGTAAATTATTAGCATAGAATATCAACACTGAAATTTTATCATACCTTTTTAGATCAAAGACATGAATTTCTTATATAACTATAATATTAGCAGTTTGCAAGTTCTTAAGATGTTTGTAGACTTCAGCAAAATAGCTTTCCTTAGCCATTTAAATGTTTAAGATTTTTCTCTTCTTTTCATGAAGTCATATAATTCTATGTAGGCTTCTATGTATATGTCTTGTATGGATAATGTTAAGTTTAAATTAGCACAATATGTCCTATAAAATTTTTATAATGTCCTTATATTATAGTGTGAGTCAGGGTACTACTACTATCCTTGTTCTCAAGTGTGAGGAATTAAGTAAAAATGGACTAAAGTCCTTAATTCTAATAACATCAGCTTTTTAAGTGGAATGAGGAATTGACTCTAAGAGTATGCAGTATAGTGATTTTTTAGTTGCTGGACATTCCCACAATTTATATAAACAGCAAAGACAAGGAAAAAAAAAATCAAACTTACTTTACTTCTGAAGCAGGGGTTTAACTTTGGACATGGACAAGCATTGCAGACTTGTAAAATAAATTAGACTGGATGGGACCTATGGGGATTCTCTAGTCTGACCACTAACTTAGACTATGGCTGTCAAAGCTACTACAGGTGGCATGGGATCATATTCCTTTGATTTTTAGGCATTTCTAGAAACGGGACAGCATAATTTCCCTTGGCCACATATTCACTGCTTACATACTGCCACAATAAAAAACCTTACCTCTGAAGAGAATGTATCCCTTCTGGGCTGGAAGAACAAAATGCCATGAAAAGGTACTAATGGGTGGATGAATTGATGCAACAGTTGTAAAATGCAATAAATTCCACAAGCTTTAAATGGTGGAAAGTATGTTTTAAAAAGTGTTTTTTCTTCTAAGAACTGTCTGATACTTCATTGAAATTACTGTTCCAGTCAGAGAGCTCCTGGTCCCAGAAATGGTACAGTTTTCCAGCCTCAGGGTCATGATTGCTAAGTTATTCTTACTAAAAGTTAAAATCAGCTAAAAAAGAGGTTGGTATTTTTCCTGTTTTCAGTTTAGCCTCTACTATCACATAGGATCAGTTCCTCACTGCACTATGTTCTTGTGGAATTTTGAAGTTGTTATGCACAGGGAGGTTTGAATGACGACTGACGTTTTTCAGCATTTCAAAGACAGGTAGCAGGTGGCAATGATTTTCCTTTATAATCATGTGAATATGAGAAGGTAAGCTGATGACAGATACATCTGTATATACTCAAGCGTTATTTAAAAGTTGCAGGATTAAAAGGGGATTATAAAGAACTTGTGATTTCTAATGAGATGGAAAGTTGTCCTATTAGCTGTACTTTAGAAAAGTCTACATCATCTGGTGTGATCTTGTTAAAAAAAACCAATAATGATTCAAATCCTTCTTATTACTAAGTTGTGAGCCCCTGTGTCATCAAAATCTAGTAATGATCAAAATCCTTTTGCGTTTCCTTGCTTATTGTGAAGATGGTCTGTACTCCAGGATGCTTTAATATTTAAAAAAGTATAATGGATCCATGGTTCAAATTAAAGTGTTCACAAGATGACAAGTTATGATCAGTGTTTCTTCATAAAAAATAGGCTGTAGATACCTCAATTTTATTACTGCTGGCAGGGGGTTGCAGCATTCTACTGCTTCCTTATCCATTTTGCTTCAGTTGTATTGCACTTCTTAATTTAACTTGCAAAACTGACAAACTGGAAAAATCTTTCCTATTGGTCACTCAGTATGGGGCCTACTAGCATATCATGCCATATCCTGAATGTTCAGGATGACTTCCCACAAGCAGAGTCAGTACAAACTGATCCCTGGAAGACGGAAGATGTGCTGCCCACAGTTGAGATCTGTACAGATTTTGGTACCCACCTTACTTTGGCATTTAGCTGTGCAGTGTTGGTTTCCTTTATCCCTTGATGATATGCTCCCCTATTCTGATCTCAAAATGTTTGGTTTTGAGACCAATATCACTTTAGAACCTCTGAATATGTTTCTGTTTGATTTAAACAGGGTCTACTATGGCATACTTTCAAGGAGTCAGTTTTAATAATGGTCTTTTAGGAGGAGGATTTGCACAATTCTTTCGCTAAATTGATTATCTTCCTCCTTCCCCTCTCACACATGTGTTGTTCTCTACTCTTTCACTCCTTGCTTTAGAAGCAGGAAGAAAAGTCACTTTTTCTCTCTGCTACTTTGTCCATAGAGACCAGCATAAGTACACTACATGAAAAATGTGTCTCCAAGTAAGGCTGCTTCTACATGGCTGAGCAAAATAACTAGGTTCCTAAATGGCCACTTACAATAAGAAGGACTCTTTATTTACATATTTCAGTCTCACAAAGTCTTTTTCCTCAACAGCTCCATACACAGTGGAAAAAATATACCATTAGGAGATAAGAAGTAAGCTAGGAACACAGATGTGAAAGTCCAAGAAAGGCAGGAGTCCTTGTGAGGAGGCTGATGAGGAAAGATATCTAGAGGCAAGAAGAATATGTCAAGGAACAGACAGTAATTGCAGCAAGGAAAAGAAGAACATGGATATTGCCCAGAAACAGGGTGCAGATTCTGGAGCTAGATCACTGTGAACAGAACTGACAAAGCAATACAAAAGTTCAGTAAAATGTAATACAAGAGATTAGGGAATTTACCTTTTGGTATTTCAGGATTAGGAGTGAAGGCTTCATGAAGCTAGTATCAGCTCTTCTGGGAATGTATACATAATTTTCTGAGTTTTTTTTCTTATAAAGAGAACATCTTCATTAGGAGAAAGTTGTCTACAGCCTTGACAAATTTAAGTCTGTAGCTATGCCTAGAGAATTACCAACCCATGGTGACATTAAAATCCAATAAATTGGATTTTAAAAGAAATAACCTTTTAAAATGCTTAGACTTTTATAATTTAACCCCATCTAAAATCTCTAGTCCAGTAAGTAGAGTTCAGTGCTTTAAGAGAGTGTACATGGGACACAAGCTCTGAGCTGTGGTAAGAGTTATGTCAATGGTTCTGCATTATCTGTATTTGAATACTTGTCCTACTTGATCACACATAGTTTTCCTTCCACTAAAACTCTGTAAGGTGGTGCTGGCTCTCCTTTCTCCTTTGCTGCTGGAGGCCATTTTAAGCAGAGAAGTGATGTACATGTTCTTGGTGCTCACAATGCATAGGTTTGCTGGGGGAATGGTGCTGCTTGACTCTGATGAATGCAAGCTGAGCACTGACCACCATTACCACTGAAAATCACTCAGAATGAGTCACGCAGTGTTTCCGTGGCAGTACTGTACTGCAAGGCCCTTTATGGCTGCAAACAGGGCTGTCTCCTGTAGCTTATTTCTGTGGTCAGCCTGGCTTCTCTTGCAATTTTACTGCTATGTTTAAAATGTGTTTGCTGATTTCTGATGGACTAAAAATAATACACAGTCTGTGTAACCAAAATTTTTCAGCAAGGTCAGTACAAGGTCAGATGAAAGGAAAACGGCAGATTTGTCAATGCTAGTCGTGTGGTTTACCTACAAAATCTACGTATATTTTTGTTCTCCACATTGAAACCAGGAGGATTAATATTTTATGCTCTCATGGTAGAAGTTTATCTCATAGCTTCAAATATTAGTGGCAACTCTGTCAATATCTTTAATGAACAGAAGTTTTTGTGAGTTTGGATTTTGTAAATATGAGCTAAGCAATGGTAACTATACATTTCTTCAATTAAAATATATATTGTTACCTATACATGGATCGTTACCAAGTCCAGTAACAGGAACACTATTGACACTACTTACTATTTTGGACAATGTGAAACTGGAACTGAAACCCCACTTCAGTGAAAAACCAACAGTAAAAGCCAGCTGTTGAGCTTGGATGCTTTGAAGTATTTGTTTCCTTATTTTAAAATGTTCAGATAAAATGCAGTATTTCAAATGTCATATGCAGTAACATGGAAGATAATCAAATAGCAGACATTTTCATTTGGCAGTTTGATCACAAATGTATCTATATGCAATTATGTCCAGTAATAGAGTGGGAAGAAAATAGAAATATATGATTGAAATATCTTTATAATAGTTATTTAATATGTACATTTTTCAGCCTCTTTTGTGAGTGTCTAATCTGAAGAAAAATGAAAGATACGTTGAGGGGTTTTCCTGCTTGAAGTAGGCATCACACAAAGCTAGATTCAGAATTCTTTTCTGCCTAACAAAATATATCCAGTTACTTGTTTTTTGAGGTGACAAAAGAAACCTGACACACTGAAACTGCAGCAACTGTGCAACTATATTTTTTGTTTATTTTTTAATGGAAGAGTAATATGTATATTTCTTCTCTTGTTACTACTCCTTAACAAATACATTCATGGCTCTTAGATTGTTGTTGTTTATCTCAGGGTTACCTAGCATGAGGTGCAGCAAACATATTTCTGAAGGCTTGATCCTCCAAGATACTAGTTGTAGCACTTAACTGGTTGTATCCTTCCTAGAGTGTTAAGACCTGATATGACTTTCAAATCATTGAAATGGTGAGCAAGAAAGAATATTCAGGAATCAGATTAAACTGACTTGTTAGTTAAGACTGTTAGTCCTGCACTGTCATTTGGAGTGAGTGGTCTATGTATAATTTGTATGTGAAGAAAAAGAAAATTTAAAAAAACCCCCAAACCACAGAATTTCTACAGTGGTTAGGGCACTTCTCTAGGGGGTGGGATGACATTCAGGTCAGTTTGTTTCTACAGCCTGTTCAAATTCCCCTAAAAGGTAGCACTATTTGCTTCACACAATTTCCTGTGATCCACAGGCCTGCTGGAGGTCACCAGCAAGCTAAAGGTCTCCTGAAATTTCAGATGGGGTTTAGAGTAGTGTTTCTGGTGCCTGCAGGAGGGAGTTTCCTACAGCATTCCATGACCTTCCTCTTTCATGCAGACATTAAATTCAGACTCAGATTCTCCTGATGAATTCCTTGGCATTCCTCACTCTTCACTAGGGAAATTATAATTTTGCTAAAGTTGAAGTTGTGGAGGTGAAACAGGAACAGGCTTCCAGTCTGCCCCACTCTGCTAATTGCTGTCTTTGCTACCTCACCACTTTCCCCTCTGGATCTGGACTCTTCAGATTCTCTGCTACAACCATGGTAATCTCCTACTCATTCTCTGGGGAAGCACATTCCACTCACCACCCTACACATTCTTTTCAAGCATAAAAATACATATCTTAATTTGCTGCTTAAGGAAGTCATAAACACCATGTCTTTACATGTACTATCTGTAGTGTGAGTTTTTATTAAAGCTGCTGTGTCCTAATGGTGTGCTGTGCACTATTTCCTCCTGCTGCCCAGGAGAAAACCAGTTGTTTCTAAGCA
Organism: Orthonyx spaldingii; assembly: GCA_013397795.1. NCBI lineage: Eukaryota > Metazoa > Chordata > Aves > Passeriformes > Orthonychidae > Orthonyx > Orthonyx spaldingii. The sequence goes on along the minus strand of VZTJ01002244.1, from coordinate 204,796 downwards.
GGTGTTTCTAATTCTGTGACAGACAATGAAGCTGGTATTTTGCATCTGTGCTTTTTCCTAAATATTTTGAACATTATAACTCTTGTGAGAAAATGCTTGTTTTCTGAAGCAGCTGCTCTGTAAAATAGATTTGCTAGAAAGTGGAATATAGTTCTGGAGATCACAAACTGTAGTAAACGTTGCACAAAATCAGCAAGCTGGGAATTAGTGAAAAAGAAATGGAGCTTTTGTAGAAGGAAAATGGAGATTGTTTGGTAACTTTTTTCACTGGCATTTACTGTTATCATAGATCAGAATTTCATCACAATTTGTAGTTTTCAGCTCTTTGAGGGAAGGGAAGGTACATAAAACATGGATTTTAAAAAGGGTGAAGGCACACCTGAAGATGGAGATGAAAGGCAAAGACCTGTTACTGCCTGCAGTAGATGGCTGGTGGAGTTAATGAAAGGGTTGTATGTAATCTTTTGAGTCTGCTCGTAAAGAAATAGCAGAAAGTCATGGTAGGACAGGAGTCTTGGAAGGATTAGAGCTTTCTAATTGAAGGCAGGGGTATAGTGTTTATGGTACAGTAGATTTCAAAGATATAAGAAAGGTATAGAAAAAAGATTTTTCCTGCCAAACTTACTTCAAGAAGTGTATAGTGAGATTCTTAAAAAAAATTGTTGGGGTTGTGCCAGGTTTAGATATTGGTCAGACTTCTGTCATTCTGCTGTTAATTGCGTGAGTTTGATAGCTGAGAGTTTATTGGAATGATATCAGAATTAAATTTGTCATATGAAGATCAGAAAGTAAGTGTACTGTCAGGTACATCTGCAGATGTGATAGCTAACATTTCTCCAAATTCACATAAAATACAAAAGATGTTCACAGCTTCAAATTTATCTTTGATAAATAAGACTCATTAAAGACTGGTTCACTGTAAATAAAGAATAAACAGAGGTAAGTTGTCACTGCCTGGCCACTGCCAATTTTCAAGCTGCCCGGTGGCTTGAGTGCGACCCTCTGTGCTTGGCTCTCAGCCAGACCTCTGCAGCCTTCAGGCTCAGCAGCTTTTGGTCTCCTGGCAACAGCTCAAGAAGTCACAGCTCATCCAGGGGAGCTGGCAGCAGCTGGTGGAAGTGTTGTAGCAGCTTGGCGGCAAAGGAGCGGGAAGGACTCAATGTAGCAGCAACTCCAGTTTATTGAGCATCGAAGGGGGATGCTACAAAGATCCGGGATCTGAGGGTGTGCAGGGGTTTAAAAGGGGCAAGAAAAGGGGCAGTCCAAGGGGAGGAACAAGGAAATAAACCAATAGGGGGACAAAACGTAATCGGGGAACATCCAATGGGGAAACAAAGGGGTGGAATACATTAACTTAACCAATGAACAGAACCTGGTAACAGAACTTTTGGGCAGCTGATGAATATTAATAGAACTGTGAGGGAACGGGGGAGGAGATGGAACTTGATGGACACCTATGAGTGGCGGGAAGCTATCCATGCCTGCCTTCCCCATCCCCCTCAGACTCACTGTGCTGAGGGGAATAGTTTGACCATCTTGCTTCTTCATTCACCCACATGGAGAAGGCAGGTGTGGCAGATTGTCGCTCACTCTCTGTGACCACAGCCACTGGCTGGGTCACCGCCACAGTAAGTATGTTAGTTGCAAAATAACAACTCAGACATCAGAAGTCAATTTCATAAAGCCAAATGGATGAAGTTAAAAACATTGGAAAATTATTAGATCAAATACACAAAATAGCTAGAACTTGTGTATTAAACACAAAAGAAAGCCTGAAGTACTTGCTGTAGCAAAGCCAGGGACCAGCCACAGTCTTCAGAAATGCAAAAATATTTTCTCAGTTTTCTGGGCTTAATTTTTAACTCTTGGATACATGGAAGAATTAAGAGTAAAAATTGCTGAAAATATGGTCTTTGTAAAACAAGTAACCAAAAAACCTTAATGTTCTTCAATTTCACCAATAAAAAAAAATAAGGTACAGAAACAAAGATAGCATCCTGTGAAACTAGAGATTTGGAGAAGTCTAGCCCTTAAGCTGGATTTTCAATTTTCATCTAGAGCAATAGAACTTATAATTGGAATATGAAATATGAAAACTGCTTCCACTAGGGTGGAAGTGAAACTCAAATGATTTTTTTCAAACCAGGTTATCTAACCTTTTTCCTTGAATAATTAAAGAAGTGCCCCATATTCCTTTACTACCTGTTTAGCTAGTTTCATTGTAAGTGGTAGAATTTTAAAAAAACACAACCCACCCCTCATGGATTAAGCGAAGATAACACATGAGAAAATAATTTGAAACAGCTATTTGAGAATATATTTTGTTAAGGCTTTAAAGTGGTTAAAGAGGAAATTGCATTGGCCCATTCTGAAAAGAAAATTATCAGTTTGGAGGATAAGTTCAGAGATCAGCCTTTGGACCTATATAATTTAATATTTTCCTTCAAGTCTTTGGTGGAAGAGAGCTAATGAGGCCTGCTGATAAAACAAAGTTGTTCAGCATCATCAAAAAGAGGCATGAAAAACTGGGTCACCTTGTGGAATAGCCTGCAAGGTATGAGATGAAATTTAATAGTACAGCTGCTTAGTCCTATCCTTAGGGAATGGTAATAAGAAAATTCAATATTAACTGGAAATTGTTTAGTTGGAAATGACGAAAGATTAGGGGAATTAAATGTAACAATTGATAACAGAAAAAGTACAAGAGTTATGAAAAAAGATGTTTCCAAGGAAAGGGATGATGAGATTCCAGGATTCCTTGCTAGCATGCTATATTCTTTTTCAGTAGGAGAGTTTCTAATACAGTGTTTAGGAAAAAAGATACAGGCAAGGGTCAATATGCAGCCTGTTGTGAGCAAAAATGAAATAAACTGTGGTTTGTTTGGCATAGCAAAGTGAAAGTATGACCTCTGGAAAGGGAAAAGGACTAACTTAGCTAGATAAAAATATTTATGAAATACCAAATAAAGTACATTAAAGTTTAGAAAATCAGGAAAAATGTTCAGCTATCAAAAATAGTGGGAAGTTGGGGAAAAAAATCCGTTAAGGGTAGTGGAACTTGACAGTCTAAGTACTTTTAAGGCACTCTGATGAGCTTGTCACCAAGCAGAAAGTATAAAAGGCTTTCTAAATGTGATGAAATACCACAAGGAATTTTTTTCTGACTTTGCATCTATTAACTAATTTGAGCTTTATGGAACACCTAAATGTCCTCCTTAGTGTTTCACTGCAGTTGTTTCTGTATTTACATATATTCTTTAATGGTCATTTAATTATTAGCTTCTTTGGTGCTAGTGGATGGATTACTTTTATTGCTCCTAAAACCTACATCCAAAAAAATTGGCAAGTAGACCAAATGTGCTGGGCTACTTTTATGACTGTTCTTGAATTCCTTTTTATCTTTTCAATTTTTCCTATTTCCCTTCTCCTTGTTTTTCAGTGAGATTCTTCTCACCTGTCCTTACACTCATCTGGTTGCCATGCTGACACATTAACACTTCCATTTTCCTCACCTCTTCATAGCAAAACAAGAGTGAAATTGTTACAGCCCCAGGTTTTGCAGTTTTCGTGCTGAAGGGAAGCCAGGCACCTTGCACCTTAAAACAGTGTTTTCCATCCTGTTCATAGTCATAATCAGTCTACGCCAGTTCATACCTGGTTTAGAGCAAAAAATTAAACTTTTAAATGGGAACATAAGGAATTTTATTTTGCAAGCAATCCATCTGTTTTCAAAAAACTTCATGATGTGCATCAAGTCCGTGTGAACTTGTGGCGGTTTTTCTGACAATGGTAGCTTGTGGGAGTGAGAATGTACCTGCCACAGCACTGGTGGGACTTATCTCACGTACGGTAAATTCCCCCCACCGTGGGATCACACCCCCGCATCTGTTTGGTTTGTTCCACCACCTCCTGTTGGGGTATGGCCAGTCCTCCCCTGTGTTTTGGGTGGTTCATTCTACATATGGGTCCCGTGGTCGCCTTGCCTTCTTCCCTCCGTCGGGAGGTTTTGGCGGGCAAATTGAGCCGAAGGTATAAAAACCCCAGGCTTTCTTTGTTCGGTGTTCTTCTGGGCTGTTCCCCTTTGCAAGAGTTGCAACTCCAAGTCCTCTCCTACCTAATAATAAACTCTCGTGGAATAAAGCAGCTCAAAGTTCTATCTCTTTCGTTCTCACTGGCTGTGCTGCTGAGGTAGCAATCAAGGCAATAGAAGCTACCAGAGAGGAGCAAACGGGACCGTGGGCTGAGGTAACCACGAAGGGAGAACAAAGAACCAGAAGCCAACAATAGTAGTTTGATATTCATAAACCCACACTGCATGATACCCCTAGATCATTCCTAGATAAGGCAAAGGGAGTAAGGTTTTCAAACATCACTGAAGCTTATAAATCCATGAGAGATGGGGTCTTGACCCTTGTGGAAGTGGCATTCAGAACCTTAGGAATCTCAGAGTGGTGAGCATTTCATTATATGAATAGTCCTAACAGACATCCCTATCTTCCATAAGATATTTTTAAAAGTAATATCCTTTAGACTGAGCATAATTAGTAGCTTGTGGTTTTTTTTTGGATTGCAGTACCAATCCAAGATCTTTGAAATACCCGGCAGAATACTGTTGTGGTTCAGAGAGATAGGGCTGCAGTGTTTGACAAGAATTGAGTACCATTGTCTGTCACCTTGACATGCTGAGCTAATGAAAAAAATTATGGACAAAGAGACTAAAGGGAGTTAAGTGCTATATGTCAATTGAGAACACAAAAGATTTATACTGGCCATCCACAACCAATTATTTTGGTGGATAACATTTAATTTTCATTCATATGGACAAAAATAAATCTCTCTCAAAAAGTTGTAGTTCTCCCATATTTTGCAGCATAATTGTGGAAGTAATAAGCATGCTGACAGAGCTTCACAGAATTACAGAATTAACTAGGTTGGGAAAGACTTTTGAGATCATCAGGTCCAACCTATAACCTAACACTACCTTTTCAACTAAACCATGGCACTGAGGTTTGGTGCTGAAGGCAAGGATTTAGAGAAATAATTGGCATTTAGAAAGGGGAAAGTTAGAAAAGAAAATACATTATTTTTCCATTTTTTATTATATACTACTGTATCTCAGATGCATGTGGCCATGATTTCATTTATATATTCATTTGAATATTTTTTATGCCTTAGCCATATGCAGGGATTTTTATCCTAGAAGGAGTACTTGTATGTATGTTGTATTTTTCATGAGCACTTCCTAGAGAGATTTTGCTAATAAAATACTGGCTTAAAGTTTATAAGAGTTACTATAAATCTTTACTGATATATCATACTAAGTTCTGTAAATTCATGGCCTCCAGGCAATGAATTTGTTAGAGAGACTAATGCTGAATGACAGCACATTCTAGTGCTATTCAGAATTTTGAGTCAGGGTACTATGCTGATACACACTTGATACTGTTAAATAATTCAGAATTCTGTTTGTGTGAATGCCATTTATTCTGGAAATCTAGAATAGTTTCTGGGAATCTTACTTTCTGGCCTAATATACCACCTTAAGATCCCAAGGAAGCATCTCCTCCCTGTTGAGATTTGCAAGGCTTCCTCTTGGCGCAGGTCAGTCTGAACATCAGAGCTGAGCATCATCTGAAGTGAATGGGAACTTTGCTATTGGTTTCTGTTGTCAAAAGCAGACCAAAATACAGAGAAGAAAACTCTAGAAATGTTTTACTCTGATACATGTCCTCCTAGTGGTTTTTGATTTAAAGAAGGCAGCTTTTTCAGAACTTAGGTCTTTTTGGGAGTTGCAGAAGTGAAACCTAGGTTGTTTTTGAGTTTGTAGAAGCATGCTCAGTCTCAGTAGTAATCACTAACTCAATAGAGTCTTGGAATAAACCTGTCCTGTTAGTGAAATTAGTGCAGATTTTTCCATTTTTAATAAACCATATAGTTGAATAGCATATTATTGCCTGTTGCATAGCTGTTTATGATAAAGTTACTAAAAATTCAGTAAAATAAAAACTCCTTAACACCAATGTAGCATTAAGAAGCAGGCATTCCTTATTCAGCCACATGCACGAGGGAATATCTCCTCCCAGAGCTATGCATGCTGAGTACAGGAAAATTTCTGCTTATATCGATTGTCCTGGACTAAACATACATATGATAACATTTTCCCTGAAATCATTAACATATTTCCCCTCCCCCTTACACCTGCATTTTTCTCTTCTGAGAGTCTCTTTGGTGGTCACTGGTGGTTGTGGACACCAATGTTCCAAGTGACCTGGCTCAGCTGGCAGGACACTGAGGCTGGTGAACTTCCAGTTCTCCATCTTCCACAAGGGGCAGTGTGCAGTTTTCACAGGCCAGTAGTTTTGGAGAACAAGCATTGTGTTAGCTCACCAGGTGTAGGTAATTTATCATCTGGTAAGGATAATGTAGTGACAGCTAACTAGCCATTTAGAAAAAATATTCTGTTATTGGTTTCTAGTAAATATATTCCAAAATACATTCCTTATTTTAGTTGATGGTCTTTCAATAGAAACACCAATAGGAAAAAGTCTGGCTTGGTTTTACTTTTTTTTTTTTTTTTTTTTTTTTTTTTTTTTTTTTTTTTTTTTTTGTAGAGCAGAAATACAAATAAATACTTTGTTTTGTTTGGAATTTGCTCTCCTCCAGAATCAAGATTCATGAAACATTTGAAGACATTGTTTAAGTTGTTCAGACTGCAAAAACAGTATCTCTAAAAATATGTTGGGTTTTTTGCCCACTTTCTTTCTTGTCTTTAAACTAAAACTTGATGTGCTGGCTTCTCTAGAGAAAAGATAAGACCTGCCTTTTACTTTTCAGTGAATTTTTTTCCCCTGAACTCTATTGGAAGTCTTCGTGGCTTTTTGAAGGCGTTGATTATGTTGTTGGGAAAGCAAGGTTACCTTTCTGTAAGTTGATTGACATCTTGTTCCAAAGTAAGAATGGGGTAGCTCTATTTGCATTGGTTCATATGAAGACCAATTGCACAAGATTACTATTATTACTACCTAGTACTTGGAAAATGTGCTCACAACAGTGAATCTAAACCATTCCTGAAGAAAGAAATGGGAAACAAATATTTTAGCTGCAAGAGTGGTGCATCAAATTTAACAGCTGCATTTGGACAAGGAAGACATACAAAGATGTGGCATCCTGTCCTGATTTTATCTGATCTGATGGCCATTAACTAAATCTATGAAAGCTTCTTGGCTTTTTTGTCCTTTAGTATTCATTGAAATTAATTTTAGACGGGAGCAGAAAAAAAAGCTAGTTTGGGTTCTTACTGAAGGAGAATAATTGAATAATTATAGCTGGTAATTTGGGTCTGGGCACTGCATGTCTTTTTTTCACTAGTTTCTTGTCTTTCAGTAGAGAGTGAAGATATATCTAGAAATAAATATAACTTTCAATTTATGACTATTAGTCTCAATGTCCTTCCAGACTTGCTTCAAAAGGAAAAGTATGGTGTCGTGGGTTTACCCAGGAAGGGTCAGACATTGACTGAAATTTTATGATACAATATGCATATGTGTTTATTAATTCTACATTGCCTTGTTTGAAGATGACATAGGAGAATATCCTTAGCCAGTAAATTCTAGTTTTCCTTCAAGACTTCAGCTTCTATGAGTGTTTGAGGGAAAGAAATAAAGTGGAATGTAGGACTGTGACTTGAGCTTTTAAGCTTGTGCTCTGTGAGGCTTTCTGCATTTTTTACCTCCTGTCCAGGGTTTGTGTTCATAGTTTTCTTAAATAAAAGGTTTGTTTCCTTGCTCCTTGATCAGGCCATGTACCCACTGATTTTTGCTTATTTTTTTTTTCGTTGTGCTTTGCTCCATTCTTGTTTAGGAGGGGGTAGTAAACAGCAGATCAACTGGAGGGACTGGCAGATGATTTAAAATCTTCCTGAAAGAAAAGAAGCTCTACCTGTTTTGGTAGAGATTTTGCAGTTCTGAGCAAATCTGTTAATTAACATAGCATATGAGAAAGTATCTATAAAAACAAACTATGAAGACTGCAGCTTTGTTGAATAGAAGGAAAGCTTTGCTATTTTAAGCTGAATGGTATTCTGATTATAAAATTAGTGGCCACATAAAATACTTTTTGTTGTGTCTCTGCATGTTTTAAAATCCAGTTCTTAAAGACGTTTGTCAATATTCAGGGATAGGTTTAATGCTCATGAATAAACCTCCAAAAGGCATTTTGAAAATAGAATAATAACTATGTTTTAAGTTCTGTTGGAGAGTAAAGCCTTTCACAAGCATTGCAGCTACATCTTTAATCACACGCAAAATCATGCACTGGTTAATTCATATTTCTGACTGCCACTCTATGCCGTGCACATATTATGGGTTTTTATTGTGTATTATTTGTGTGCATCCTGTAATAATTTCATAAAAGATGCTTCACCAAGGGCACATCCTGCCTGACCAAACGAGTGGCCTTCTATGATTGAGTGACTACATCAGTGGACAAGGGAAGACCTGTGAATGGCATCTATCAGGACTTCCTTAAGGCCTTTGACATAGTCCCTTACAATGTCCTTCTCTCTAAAATGAAGAGATATAGATTTCATGGAAGGACAATTTGGTGGAAAAGGAACTGGCTGGATGGTTTAACGTAGGGAATTTAAACCATATTTGACAATTTATGTTGTCAAAGCATTTATTTAAGTAATTTCTATGTGATTGCAGTGGAAAAAATGGGCTCTGAAATCATGTATCCTTTTGGATAGGCTTGTCAGGCCAAATAGCTGACTGCTGTTCAGCATTCCTTACTCTGTCAATTAGAAGGTCTAATTTTACCAAGAAAGCAGTCTTCTGATTCCTGACAGTTTAATAACCAGACTAATTATTAATAATTAGTCTTTGAGATTTCCTTTCTTGATTGGCAGACAAGATGCTCCTTTTATTGCCTACTTCTCTATTGCTGCAGAGATTTTGCTGTGCTCTAGAACTAGAGATTAGTGAAATTACACACAGAAAAGCAATTTGATAGCTTGAAACTTCAGAGAAAAGAGCTATTCACGCCTGTTCCTTGTCTGCTCAATGAAAGTACTTTTGTAATTCTATAGGAAGACTTTATGAATTAGCAGATATTTTCGGTATTTTTGTCTGCACTGATTTTTTTGCTCTTTGCAATTAACCACAGGTACTCAAAGTAGAAACTCTTTTCCTCTGTTCCAAGAACCACTAATACTCTTTCTGATGCTTGTTCTTACTAACACACACTCTTTATATGTAAGAATTTTGTACTTTTTCTCATATGCATGATGGGAGTAACATCATATGAAGCTCCATTTCCCTGGAGGGGGTAACATATTGCTGAGCAAGTATAAGACTTATGTATCACTTACCTCTTTGTGCTGCATTTTGCATGGTTTATGAACGTTGTGATGACTTGCTACATGGGCAGACTTCATTATATTTGAGGAATAGAACTACATGCTAGAGAATTAATTATATAGTATCAGCATTCCATACTTTTTCACTGATACAGAGGTGTAATAAATGCATATTATAATGTAGGCTTTTCGCAAATAAAATGAAGGCTATGTGTAGCTTCATTATAAGAATATAGGTTTTTGTGATAATAACTAATGCTTTTATTTTCTGTTAAACTTAGTAGTAGGATAGCTGATATAGTTATGCTTGTAGCAACTGAACTATCTGCTTGGCTGGATAACATCCAAAGGACATGGGATGCAGACTCCTGACTACTATCAGCATTCCCAGTCTGTAGGAACCACGGACCAAAGCCCAGTCTGGAGAATGATAACAAAAAGAGAGCCAAGAAACACGCATGCTCTAAAAAGGCAGACCCAAGGAGGAGTCATGCAAAACAGTTCCTGGAAAATGGAAATTAGTTGGGGGGGATGAATATGCATTTTTGTTAATGAATATGCATCAGGCTGATGCAACCAAAAGAGTATGTAAGGAATGTCTCTGTAACCACAGGTGTGCTCTTGGCCCAGTGCCAAGCACCCTAGTGCTAGTACTTTTTGCTTTATTGTGTTTGTCCCCTATTGTCTTTTATTAAACTTTTAAATCCTAACAGGAGAGTGAACTGCGTTTTTCACGGCGGTAATAAATATTTCATCCATATGGAGTTGCTGTGATGAAACAGTCAATGACTTTGAGACCATAGGTTCTGTATTTTGATATAAGATGTTATTTCAACCAATACATTGTCTAAGGCAGCACTGAGTATGGGTAAAAAGTAAAAAAATTGATACTGCTTTGTTATAACTAGAAATTACCATAGTTACCACTTGAGATGTTAGTACTGTAAAACATCATGTTATTTTCTATGGTAAACTGTTTTCAAAATGTTTCCTTCCTTTTTTCAGATGCATATTTGTAAAGATAGCATACATCTCTGGAGGTGCTCAGTGCACTGTGATCATGGAAAATATAGTTGTCTTTTCTATCCATAAAGTGCAACTCAACATCATATCGAGCCTCACACTCATTTTTTGGAAATTTGCATTATTGATACCAATATTATCCATCTTTATTATGAAGTATACTGTAGGAAACTTGATTAATAGTTTGGCTAAATATCTTATTTTGAATTTAAGAAAAGTTTCAGAAATAAAATCTCAGCACTATGCAAATGCCACATATTTCGGCTAGATGTATTAAGTCTTTTGCACACTGTAAAGCAAAAAGTCCCAGCAATTCTCATATGAGTTTCTTTTTGCTTGTATTGAGAAAATGACAAGTAATTCTCTTTAGGATCATTTAAAAAAATAATTTGTTGGAGCAGTAAAATACGGATAAGAAGCTGGGAAAAGCATGAGCTGTGAAGAGGTCATCAATGTTGTTTTGATCATACTATATTTATGTTCTTCAGTGAACATTTTAAACATAAAATTGAAATATACAACTGTCCAGGATTTCCTAATGAAATGTGACTTTCTCAGTTTCAAAGCTCTTGGCAGAAAGAGATCCATTTAACATTTTTTCAAATAGGAAAGAAATTGAAAACCAAATATTAAAAATTTTGTATTTAAATTTAACGGTTCAAAATAAACTTTTATTTCTTAATTTGTAGATTACTTTCATTTTAACCTTTATTATTTTACATACAAATTGATAATTTAAAATTAATTATTTCAAATTGGAGTTTTAAAATTAAATTCCTGTTTACTTTGGTTCTTATGAAGTTTTAAAAGCTTTAGATTAAACTGTGTCTTTCTTTTAAAAAGAATTGGAGTTTATCACAGATAAAAAATGTTTAGAAGAATAGTGAATCTGCTTCCTTAACAGATCTAATGGGTTATATTCTATTCTGACACCCTGTGCTCAGCACTGATGAGGCCACACCATGAATTCTATGTACAGTTTTTTGTGCCCCTCATAACAAGAAAGACATTAAGGTGTTGGAACATGTCCAGAGAGACCGACAGAGCCAGGGAAAGGTCTGGAGCACAAGTCTGATGGGAAGCAGCTGTGGGGGCTCAGCCTGGAGAAAATGAGACAGACTCTTACCACTCTCTACAACTCCCTGAGAGGAGGTTCTGGCCAGGTAGGAATTGGTCTCTCCTCCCAAGTCACAAACAACAGGCCAATAGGAAACAGCCTCAAGCTGCACCAGGCCAAGTTTAGCTTGGATATTAGGAAGAAAAATTTTTCACTGAAAGAATTGTAAAGCCCTGAAGCAGGCTTCCCAGAGAAGTGGTAGAATCAGGATCCATAGAGCTGTGGAACAGATGTGTAGATGTGACACTCAGGGACGTGGTCTAGTGGTGGACCAGGCCGTGCTGGGTTAATAGTTGGACCTTATGATCGTACAGGTCTTTTCCAACCTAGATGATTCTGTGATATAAAATTACATGCAACAATAGAGAGTTGTCAGTACTTCATGCCATCTCAATTGCAATACCTAATATGCATTTCCTCTTATCATCACAATGGGAATATGGATGAGAGGCCCATGACCTCAAACATAAAAACTGAGCTCTTGAAAACTATTTTGAGAGACTATTGCAGTTCATACTGATATAACACTGCTATAACACCATCATGAGGGCAGTTAATTTTAACACAAAATTTTAACCTATATTTTTTATTAAAAGTGTTTTGCTAAAGTACTTTTTTTTCTTCCCTCCAATAGAAGTATACGGCAACTGTTTTGAGACTCAAATACTACTGCATCAGTATAGTTCAGTCTAGATGGTCAGAATGGATAGAATGGATAAAATTACAGGACATTTTGCAAGTAGGTGACTGTGGGTGCTGCCAGCAGTGTCCAGTTTCCAGCCCTTTACAAGTTCTTCCTCAAGTAACAGTCAAGTTTCTTTGCTGTGACAGTACATTCGCTAGCAGTGCCCAGTTTCAAAGCTAAAGAAGGAGATCTATTCATATACTTGTGATGGTATTGAGTAGGGATGGGTGTCTTTGTATTCCTTTCAGCTCTGATTTTCTGTGTAACACCATCAAGGAGCATTTGTGTACTGCGTGTTTATCAGAGCAGCTTCCCTGCCTAGTCTGTCATACCAAAATGCTGCTAATGAGAGGCTCACATCAGAAAAGAACCTGCCTGTAAGAAATTTTCTTTCAGGATATTCTCTGTCCCAAAGGCAGGTTTTTTCCTTACCAAATAGAGATGCTTCCGTCACTTCAGTCCTGCTGGCTAAGCAACCCTCAGCTTTGGAGTAGCAGCGATGGTTTCCAGCATGTTAGTGGAGGAGTTCTGCATAGAAAGCAAATGCAAATTGTATTTTCATAATTTTCAGCAATCCAAGTAATTGGAGAATGTAATTCTTGCACTCTGTAAGATATCTGTCTTACTAACGCTTACATGTGTAGCACCTTGAAACTTTATGGGTTATAATTTAAAGTATATTATTATATCAAGTGATTACTTATTTCCTAGTTTATTGTTTTATATAATATGTGAAAGCAAATTAAGGAAAGATTTTTTTAAAGCCTTGATGATTTAATACACTATCATTAACATACATACATGCTAATATGAATCTTATTGATCTATTTATAGTTAAGCATCTCTATATTGGGAGAGCAGGAAATGTTCTTGGGAAAATGCTGATCACAAGTGAAAATTATTTTATACTTGCTTTATGTAAATCACATATAGATAACTGTGGCAATTACAGGATTTTCTGAATGTCCCATGATTGTCAATAATGGCATCTTTGGCTGTCTGATTTAATATGATTTGATAAATGTCTTGACAGGTTAGTTTAGATTAATTTTGTAAGTTGAATAAATAGCTTAGTAAAACTTTTTCATGAAATTCAAAGTAGATTGGATTAATACACATTCCTTTTCACAGTTTTGCAGTACAGCAAGTAATTATTATAGAATATAAACAGAGTATGAGAGATCATCAAAAGGAAAAATAGTTTTATCTCACAAAACTAAAATGTTTTTGTGGTGCAACAACACTGCTACATTTCTTCAAAGTCTTTTTAGCAGTTTTCAGCTCAACTTGTTTCAGGAATCCTTCTGGAAAATGAGGTTTCTGACTCTTCAGTAGCAACTTCAGGGCAGATATGGTCAGGGGATGTAATGCCAAGTGTCACAACAAAATAATTGATACAGTGAGAGTAAGAGAACATAGTGATGCAAGAAAAATAGAAGAAACTAGACCAAACACTCATTATAGCCTATTATTCTGCTAACAAGTAAAAAAAAGGTGGTAGCCTATTTGCTTCAGTTTATATTAATGTTATTTCTAATGTATTTCTCTAGGCTTCACAAAGATGGAAATGGCGTACTAATTCTGCTGTAAAATTAATCTGAAGACATTTTAAATTGGAGTGAGAAAGTGCAAGAGAGAGTTCCTGAGATTATCCCTGATATCAAAGAAATAGAACAAGAATGCGTCTCTCTATAAGAAAAAAAAGAATATGAAAGGAAAGGCTTTCCACATATGTTCTTCTTGTACTTCCTACTGTTGGAACAATTTCGTTATGATTTCATGTCTCTTTGTACATCTTAATTACTCTTCAGTTATGAACATGCAAGTGTTATAGGTATAATAAAGTCATAATGAATCTCATCTTTTCTGAACTTTGGTAACTTTTTTCAGTGGTAGGATTAAGTATTAGGATTAACACTTCAATACCTTATTAGCATTAATTTATCTAGTAGCCATTTAGCCTTCCAGCAAACATGAAAGACAAGAAAAAATTGTCTTAATTTGTTCCTGCTAAAAAGAAATTCAGTACTGATGGAGTCAAAGTCTCTGAGAATGTTCTCTCTTTTGACTTAGTTTGGGTTAGTCTGCTTTTTACATGTTGTTTTCATATATATGGATTAAGCTTTGTTTGACATATTTCATCACTTTTTGAACACATTTATAAAACGTAGTTGCAAGAGTTTATTTGATTATATCTATAACAGATATGTCATCTTTGGGACAGTTGTACTCTATGGTCAGGGCACAGCAAAGGCTGGTGGCTCTCTGGAAGTCAGCATAGGGCTTCCCCCAGAGACGAAAGGGCAGGTAAGGCCAAGTCCTTGCCAGGCAGAGCTCATCCCCCATGTCAGATGCCATCAGCCCAGGAAGGTGCTCATTGCAGGGGCCAAACTGCCATTTTTTTCCCTGCTGTCTGAATGACAGCAAAGGAAAGAATGGTATTTGGTGTCTGAAATTTTCTTCAATACAGCAATAACTGACCACATGTCTGCAGGAGTTCTTCATCAGTAGAGTAAATATGAATTGTACAACTTTCAGTATTTGCAATGGCTCCTATTCAGTAATGTCAACATATCTCTTGCTGTCCTCCCCATCCTTCTTATTGATGCCAAATTGATTTTTGCCTTTTTACTTTTATATTTCCTTCATATATATTCGTAGCTCTACTGTTGTATAGTTATGTAGATCCTAGCTAGTCCCAGTACTTTTGCTTATCCTGATAGACAGAAAGGCAAAACACATTCCAGAGGCTCCAAGCCAAGAGGGTCCAAGGCCACTATCCTATCTTGATTCTTCCTGGGAGCCAAGGTTGAAACCCGCCCTTCGAGACATATCTTCATAAACCAAGTTTAGTTCCTATCTAAACAGGGGCTACAGTAAGCCCTATCTAAAAGGGGGGAACCAAAAGGGGGAATTGCCTCACCACTTATGTCTCTAATTGGGTATTTTTGTCAATTATGTTAATTTGCTAGACATAAAACTGTATTCACCCCTGTGTTGGTTTGGCTCTGCCCGGTTTTTGGAAGCGGGAGGGCCACAGAGGTGGCTTCTGTGAGAAGCCGCTGGAAGCTTCCACCATGTCCACCAGAGCCAATCCCTGATGACTCTGAAGATGGACATGCTGCTGGCCAAACCTGGGCCAGTTAGAGATGTTGGTAATGCCTCTGTGATGACATATTGGCACCAGCTAAGTTAGCTCAATCACATTAGAGCTTTCTGCAGTCATGCTCACTAGAGGAGCTGGGCTAACTGTGAGATGCGACATCCCGTGACCTGCAATGAGATGCATTATATCCTGTGACATTTAAGTTGTAATTTCTATTGCTCATGAAACAGTCCTTTGAAATGGCTAACCCTGACTTTCCACAGCTTCATGTTACATCTACGATACTGCAGTCCATAGGCTAGATCAAACTTCAGTGAAGCCAACATTTAATATTTACTTCAGTTTTCAATCATCTCTAAAATGTGAGAGAAGCAGCCAAGCTCATATTACACTGGGACTATAATAGTGCAAGAAAAGGAATTTAGACTAGTTCTTAACAAGTTTAATAACTTATAAGCAAGAAAAGATGATTTGAAACATTAAAGCCATTTCTAATAAAATGAACAGGGAGATAAGTTCCGTTGCATGCTTCCTATCAGAGGAAGAAATGACTGTGGTCCAAATGTATGTTTCTTATACACTTTACTTTAGAGACCGATGCACTTAAACCAGGCACATATTTGACTCAAAAGTGATTGAAAATAACATGAAATTAGTGTAAGCTTCTTGGCTTTTTTGATAGAACTAAAACCTTGGTCTAAAGTGAGCTTGTAAATGTCCCTCAAATCTAATAAGTGCCAGCTACTGGGAGCACTGACATAAGTGGATTGAGTACTAGATGCTGGAGTCAGAATGGGGATTTGGGAATTCGTGGCCTGAGTGCTGAAGTGAGTGGAGGGTTCTCAGTGCTGACTAGAGTTAATCATGGGATGAAAACAGTATGTGCCCCAAAAATGGCTACCGGGGCACTGATATCAGTGAGGTGTCACTGCTGGCAGCTGTTGGGATGGAGTATCTGTGTCCTCCCCAAACCTGGTGTAGATGAGGTACCCATGGTCATCACCAGCAAATTTTAATCTGGACCAACCAAGCAATTACTTTTAATGCAAATCATGATGCTGAAACCTCACAAATGTGTGCATCTGCACAACTGCAAAAGTGATTACAAGAGAGAGGAAGTTCTTATATTTTAAATCAGTTTAATTTAACTGCAACTAAAGGAAAGATATTCCAGTAGATTTTCCTTCTTACTGACAGCCATTTCCAGTGCCATTTCAAAGATTTCTAAAGAAGAAAAAAACCCAAAATTGTGAATCAATAAAACTCAAAAAAGACCAAACAGACAACAAACAATAATTTTTAAAGCTTTTAATAATTTTAATCATTTGCTGGCATGTGTCTTCTGATATATATTTTTATTACTAAAAGCGAAAAGAAGAAAGCTGAAGTATAGATCAGGCAGGCACAGGATTTCCACTATGGTGCTCGATAGGGGAGATTGTTTCATCTTCATCCTATGATCCCTCACAACACAGAGGGATGCTCTCAATACCTTTAGGGGGTTGTTTTAAATACTGCCAACTGAGTATGAATCTCTGGGTCTGAAACATCTCTTGTCAACCAACTCCTCACATGATTTTAACCACTTACCTAAGGAGTTCCGTGGGTTCAATGGAAATTTGTTGTTTTGGTTGCACTATATTTTCAATGAAATATGAATATCATGACTTGCTTTTCTTTTATATTAGATGATAAGCCAAGTTGCTGTAACAGCCAGAGGTGTTATTCTTTTGGAAAGCTTGTCTACAACATATGTACATGGTAAGGTTGAGGTATGGGTGTTTTTTCATCACTTCTCATACTGATGTGTGAAACAAAGAAATGGGAATTGAGTTTAACAGTTCAGGATCCTTGCTTAGGTTGCTGCAACTTTTGAGATGTGATGTATTCAGAAAATTCAGCAAAATCTGATTACTTAGAAAGAACTTAAAGGGATAAAAAATAAAGCATGTGTCCAGCCAAACAATATAGGTTTCAAGTTAATGGAGGTAATAGACTTAAACTTTTACCAAAAAGAGAATACAAGAAAATAAACTCCTAATTTCAAATTACCTTAGAACATACAGGTAGGTCAGACAGAACTATAAATTAATCAGTTGTGAGACTGCAGGTTTTTTGTCCACATCCCATGCTTTTTCTGTTTAATAAATTCTGTGCCTTGGCAGGAAACCTGGAGTCTGGTCCTGCTTGATGCCAGCACAGTCACAGTCTCCCAGCTTCTGATGGTGACTAAACTGTCTAAAGGGAACAGAAAATCAAAAGGCCTACCTTGAGATCAGCACTCTGTCTTCAGCAGATATTCCATAGCACACGCTCTGCCAGGTCCTACAAATACCTTCATTATACAAATTAGTCAATTGTCCATTGGCTTGGAGGGCAATTAAGTTTTTCATATCTCATCATAATTGTCAGATTTATCCACAGTATCTAGACTACTGCAGAAGTGCATATAAACTGATTCTGGGAAAAATGTCTATAAAATTTTGTTCTGCTTAACAAGAGGGCCATTGAGACTTCAAAGAGCCTGCCTGCTCAGGGTTTTTTTATATTTCACCTGTAAAATCATAACCATTACCTCTATTAGAAAACAAAATAAATCCTTTTTTAATCTTAAGTGAAAATGTTCTTAATGCCATTGAAAAGAAATAAAAATCATAGTGACTGCTCTTCAACCAGTAGACTGAGAGTCTGCCAACCACACGTAAGTCATAATATGTGAGCTAGTCTCTGAGGAACTAAGACAAGTACAAGATTAAGGATCTGACTGCCATGGGCATCAGTTTCAAGGAAGAATTCCTTCTACAACTGCAAAATTGTTAGAGCACCAAAAAAGTCCCTGAATCAGTTAGGAAGAGGTAAGAAAGTTTGAAACCTAAGGAGTGATCAGTAATCAGAGTAAATTAACTCATCAGCACCAAACATTGACCCTGTGTAGTGAATGAGTAAAAAGTAAGGAATGTTTCTTCATTGCATCTTTGAAGATAAGGTTTAAAAATGAAAGTTTTAAGTTGCTTCTAACAAAAACTTTAGAAGCTGCTTTATTTTAGAAGATGTGGCACTCTGTTGAAAGCTATTAATAGTGCTTGTAGCTGATATAGTATATATATGATAGTTTTCTCACTTGAGTAGTTTCCAATTAGATGTGACAAACCAGTCAAGATCAGTAATACTTCAGGGAGTATTGGCAGGAGGCAATTAAATGACTTTTCTCTTTTTGACTTCTGTGCTTTTATGATGCTGGAAGCTTTCCTAACCTAGGTTAGAAGGATTTCCAGGTGTCTGATGGACTGAACCCATGTTTTACATCTACTGGCTGAATGAATATTTTCTTTTCAAGATCTCTATTTAAAATCAGCTTTAACTTCTAGTTACTTCCTCACAATATTTTTAGGCAGTTTCTAAGAAATTTCGAGATTTATGAATTTTAGAAATAGCTTTTCTACTATTCTTCCATCAACAAGACATTTTTTCCCCAAAAGCAGTCCCAAAAAAAACCTTGTTTTTAATTTACCAATGAAAACTGTCTCTGTTGCTATATGACAAATAGTTAGTGTTCAATTTTTCATACCTTTTTATGTGTCCCAAGTTGTGCTTAGATGACTTTGTTCAATTATTTTTTAGAGTTAGAGGGAGTAATTGTCTCCTTATACTTTCTCCATAAGAAAAAATGGAGAAAGAAAAAGAAAAAAAGTACAATTCTCAAAAGGGATTGGTTTTGCACCAGAACTTGCCAGAAAGTGTTCTGAGAGTTGATCTTCAGGCACAGGTTATAGAGAACAGATAAATTTGGGCCACAAAGAGTTACAGTTATTGGAGCAAAAGACAAGCAAGTTTTGAGGGAAAGGTTGTTTAACAATAAGGGACAAAATTAAAGCATAGAAGAAACATGGCAAAAATAGAGGTTCCTGTACTGGTATCTACTAAAGATTATGTCTTCTCAGGTAGGCTGAAGAGGACTAGGGAACAGGAACATCAACAAGTGGCAGAATGGATTTAACCAAAAAGAAATTGCAGGGAAACCCATCCTATAGACCTGACCATGGGGAAGGTCTGGTTGAGGCAGATCTGTGAGATTACAGGGTCCAAAGGTTAACATACAATCACTACTAGCATTAAAAACCATAATGAACATGTAATAACCAGATTTCTTCATTACTGGTGAAAATCATATAGAGTTGTAGATTCATTTAAGTTGTAAAAGTTCTCCAAGATCACAAACTCTGTTAACCTAGCAGTGCCAAGTCCAACACGAAAGCATGTCTCTAAGTGCCACATCTACATGTCTTTTAAATATCTCCAGGGATGTTGACTCCACCACTTCCCTGGGCAGACTTATCCAGGACTTTGCAAGCCTTTCATTGAAGAAAATTTTCCTAATATCCAATTTACACCTACCTGGCACAACTTGCGCCCGTTTCCTCTCATTCTATTGCTTTTTACCTGAGATCAGAGACCAACCCCCACCTTGCTACAACCTCCTTTCAGGTAGTTGTAGACAGCAATAAACTCTTCCCTGAGTCTCCTTTCCTCCAGACTAAATAACCACAGCTCCCCATAATGGCCCAATAATAAGAAATTATTACATTATTACATTATTTTTTAAATATTATTCTATGTCTCTATCTCTGGCATCAGGACTATTTCAAGCAGGGGAACACTGAACAGTCTTCTGTGTTTTTGCACGGAAGAAAGGATAACATATTTCTGAAATTATATACAGGTTGCATAGGAAGATGGGATATATTCAGAATATTCTCTAAAATAAGTGTAATAGTGCAATTCACATTCTTAGAGAGTTATTTGTGCATTAATGGAAGTAGTTGATGTCTTCTGGGCAGTGACAAGAGACAAGAAGCAAAAGTGTGTGGCATGACTGAATTATCAAGTCTTGTAATTTCTAGGAAGAAGTGACTTTTTACAGCTACAGCACTGTGAGAATACATAAACACATTAAGCTGTTGCTTAAAGAAATTAGGTGCTAGGACTGCTAGAAGAGATTTAAAAGGGGTGAAAAAAGAAAGCAGCAAGGATTGTGATGAAATTGTAGAAATTCTAGACAGGTCAGGCTATGACAGCACTGCTGCCAACATATGTTCATGTGTAAGCATATCTTTTTAATGAAAAACTAAAGATCTGATACCGCATACTTTAGGAACTAAAATTTCTTTTCTGATTACTTTGGGTTATATTAGAGACTTACGCTCTTATACTAAAAAAGTCACAGTGAAACCCAAAGCATACTAATATCAATGCCACCTTCTCAGAATAGTAATTCCACTTGGGGAACAGAAAAGTATCTTACCAATACCTAATAGTAATCTCAAAGGAACAATCTACTTGTCCAAAGCCCATCAAATCATGTAGCATAGTGGCAAACTTGTTTAAAGCACTAAATTCATCATCCAGGGCCTAGTCATTATGTACCCTTCACAGCATAAAATATGTAAAAATTTGAAAGATATCCATTCTATCCTCAGTATGATCCCTGACTTCATTTAATCAGCTACAATAGTTTCTTTATAAAATACTTCTAACCCAGCAGTGGAAGAAAAGTTATTATAAAGCCCACTCACCCTGTAGTTTTTCAAGTGGTGGAGCTGCATCAAATATTACATACACAGGCAAAAAGATATTCATAAAAGCACAAGAAATGTTAGGTTGTTTAGAACTCTAAAATCTTTTTCCATCTTCACATCCAGCTGTACCATACAAGTGCCTACTATGAAAAATAAGCACAGCAGGACTTCTAGCCCACAAAGGGATTTAATAATCCCAAATGGCCTAACATTCTTTCAAGACTGTGTGCTGTGAGTATTGAAAACCATTATTCTTTCCACTCTGTAATTTCCCCTGCAGATTCTACAGTTAGGAACATTTCCAATGGACCACTGAGTATTAAGGATCAATTATCAACAGGAAAACAAACAGGACTTCTGGGTTATCTTTCATGCCTCTAATGTTAGGTATTATCATTTGTTGTGGGAACAGAGAAACAGTTATAGAAGTTCCCATTGTTCTGCACAGTTAAGCTTTGGAGCTTTATTTATTGCTTTTCATCCTACAGCCCCTTCTGGAAAACACTTTTTATAAGTTCATGTTAAAACTCAGCACAATGTGATAAATTTTATCTATAGTTTCAAAAGGGACAAGAATACAAACTCACAAAACTGTCCAAAAGCAGTAATCTAAAGTTCAGAAAAGTATCTCATAGAGCTGAGCTTATTTAAATACAAAATGCCTTGCAGTAGACAGCAGGGTTTGGGAAAGGAAACAAAATATATGCCTCACAATTAATTACTTCAGAAAAGACATATGAACTGACTCTTACCCATGTTTCATTTCTTCTAAGAAGATTAAACATTAACAGTTTAACACTATTAACATGGCATTTTCATTGTTCATGTCATTATTACTATATCCCAGTATCTGAAATATCCAGTCAAGCAAAGATTACACAAATGAGAGGTGATAAACAGACCTACAAAAATTCCATTGGCCTCAGCTTAGAACAGAAAGCTAATTAACATTAACTAAAAACTTTCTACATTCTCCAGTGTTTTCCCAAGGTCTTTTAAGAGAACAGACAGAAAACAGATCTCTGCTTCTCTACAGCACTCTGCAGTGACAAAGCTGTAATCTTTCTTACTTACCACTTGCTTCTATAAATGACAAAATATGTCTAAGCATGTTAGCTCATGCACCTCCTCAAAAGACCAGAAAAAGAAACTTCAGATGTGTATGGGCCATGAGCTCAGGGTTGTGGAACCCAGAGACATTTGTTTCTAGAATGAAAGCTCACTCTACCACTATCACTGTGCTTGAAAATGCGAATTTTCTTGTGCACATTGCAACTAAAAAATGTGAAAGCTGTAACGATGATCAATATTTGGAAAGATGAATACACAGGATGTCAAGCTTGCCTCCCACTGTTGTCTCACTGACTGCTTCAATTAAACCTCAATTAGACACCAGACACTTGATTCAGATTTTTTTGTTATCCTCAAAATTATATTACCACATATGCAACACATAAGAAATTTCAAACGTCTCTCGTATCATCAGACTTCAGAATGGTGATAGGAGAGAGAACATTTTCATGTTTTTGCGTGAACTATCTGACTGAAATATGGCAAAGAGAATGTTAAGGAGTTAACGGTAGAGTCAAGGTTACATCCACAGTGGAGATATTGCTAGTACATTATTAGCTAAGCAATAACCACTAAATTATTTCAACATATGGTTCCAGAACATTATTGCCTTTTGAATTCAGATGTCATATTTATTCAAACATTGAAAGTCCTGAGGCTAGCTGTACCTTCAGGCCATCTTCTACGAAGAACTCTTGCCAAACATAAATATGTGCCCTAACTTTGATAAGACTTGAGTATTTATTTATTAATAAGTGCTTTCATTGATTCTGCTGCAGAAAGAGACTGAGTCTTTTCAGGATGGATTGAGCCGTACAGGCAAATATTTTTTACTTCCAGGGCATAATTCCAGGCAGTCTACATGCAAAGAAATACCTTTATTACGTGATTTAGGTTGTATACATTTACATAATATACATCTCCCTGTGCATGCTGTCTGGCACCATATTCAAACTGTAGACGAAATATGGTGGGCATAGTGTTTGCTGGTTTTAACCTTAGTCCAGCAACTTCTTGAATTTTGAGTTCATAGTGGAGGACTCAAAGGAAAAAAAGGACTCACAGAAAATTAAATTACGTATGCTACTAAATCAAATAGTCAACCAATTTGCAGATGCTAAAAGATCAGATGGGAAAGAGAACTTTGCTGGGACCACATTAATTCAAGGGAAAACTCCAAAATCCAGGCCTACTGTAACCATTACAAGCAAACTCACAGATTCCTCACAAGTACAAGAATACTCCTGCATTTCTATCAGACTTCTCTAATCCTTCCCAGGGAAGACCCTCACAACTCCAGAATGGGATTCCACCCATGGAACACAGTCCTTCACTCACTGCTCCCCATGGGTCCTTCCAATGGATTGCAGTTATCCAAGATCTGTTCCAACGTGGATCATCTTCCTGGGATACATCAGGAACAGACTGACCCAATGTGGGTGCCTGACATGCCAGAGTTACCACCAGAAATTCTGCTCCTGTGTGGGCTTGTCTACACAGGCGATGGGTCCTGCCAGGATCTTGTTCCCATCATAGACTCTCCAAGGGCTGAAGTTTCCTTCAGGCCTCAGTCCCCCTCCTCAACAAGGGGATACATGTATTTAACCAGCTTTTTTATTCACCCCTCTCCATGGGGACCAAATATATTTGATATGCATGCCTACTTTAGAATAAAATGAAAAAAAAAAAGCCTCATCAAGAAAATATGTTTATCATGTCAAAAACAATAATGTTATATACAGTAACAGGAGCAACACATTTAAGAACCTGCTGAAACACGAAGGAGGATTCACCATGAGTGAGGTAACAATCCTATGGCCAAAGTGTTCATTTTCAATAGTGATGTAAGAAGTTACAGTTCCCTGCTCTGAATTAGACAGAACACAGATTTCTACACTATCTTTAACTGCACTGTTTTTTCTTTTGCAGCATCCATTGCTCTTAAGTTTGACTAAAAATTCCAAGTGTTTTCACTGAAAGTTTTTCAAAATGGTACATACGCAAAAAGAAATTTGTTTCAGTGGATTGGAATTTTCCAAGATATCAATCCTTTGACTGATCCCAAAACTATTTGACTGTTGCCATTGCTACTGGCAACAGAAGTCAATTGCTGTGCTGCAGCCAGCTTTTTGGCTAAACAGTTGCAGAAATCTTCTGAAACTGCATTGTTTAAATGTCCATTTGTCGCTGCGAGCGGATGTCGAAACACGGGAACTTGAGAGGTCAAGTGCCATAAAGTTCAATTTATTTATTAAATTCAGCTTTTATATACAAAATGGATTCTCACTTGATTGGCCACTGACTGCACGCCCCCCCGCAGCTAATTGGCCACCTGGATTCATGAGAGTTTCACTACCTTTATCTTAGTTTATATAAACAAATAGATTCTTTCTCATGAGAAAGAGGTTTCTGTGCTGTCACACCCATTTAAATCTCTGACTCTCCCTAAATGATGGCATAATTTTTCCCATTCCTTCTGAAAGGCAATTCAACAATTTGATACTAGGAATGGTTACACTGCAGTGCACAAGCAGTATCTCTTGATTTGTCCAAGTACTGTAAAAGACATTACAGTGACTTTCCCACATTAGCATTTGTGATGTGAGTTTCATGATTATGCATTTGCCTTATTGTGACAGTCACCGTGATGGTGCTATGAATAAGCCACCAAAACTTTTGCTCTGCAGTGCATCTCCAACAGAGGAATGATTTGGGAAGAGCACAAATTGGATATTTATATAACAAAAAGCTACAGATACATTTGGAGCTCACTGAAGTGTCAATCTGTATTACACCACCTGAAGAGGATTTCCAGGTAGCTGTAATGACTTCCAAGCTAATCTTTGCAGAAGACAGAAATACAATCTTATCACGTGGGGAAGATATCTTAACCAAAAGTCACTCTGAGTCAAGCTGACACACTTTAAAACAGTTTCACTATATTTCTCTGAATTTTCCCCATCCCTATCATGTTTATTTTCTTAAAAAGCATTTCTGTCTGGATACCTTTAGAAATATCTTCATGGGGAAAAAAAAAAAAAAAAGTTAATTGTACTGTCCATAACCCAGAAAAAAGAAACAAAAGAAGAAAATTTTCAGCAGCCACAAGAACCCCAAAAATGTGGGGGAAAGAATGACCAGTAGCTTTAGGAGAGTACAAACTGGCAAAAGTTACAATGATTAATTATAGTTTCTAAGCAAAATTAACCACAACATCCTTCTGCCTGTAGGAACACCAAACCTGGGAGCTGTAACTGAAATGTTTTTGAACCAGTGCTGAAACTGAAATTGACTAAGCACCTCCACTAGCCTGCCAAGTTTGCTTGCATGAGGCAAGGTTCTCCCTAGGAGTCTTTGAGGTCCTATTTCATGATGCAAAAGCATGAAGAACTTGCTAATACCCCTATTACACTTGCTCAAGATTATAAATAGAAAATCTAACTGTTTTGCTGAAGTGTGAGTCCTAAGTTCATGCCAGTTAAGTTATAAATCAATTATGGAGCCACAGATCAGTGGAAAAATTAATTGAAGATGAAAGACTCAATCCTTTTAATGAAATGGGGTGTTTCCACAGATTTCTTAAGCCATCAAATAATATGTAATCTCAGTGAGGAAAAAGATGTGTCTTTATAAATTACAATCTTCCATGTCCATGTAACCATTTAAACTTGTCTTGAAGGAGACATCTTGTAGAAATCTGCATAATATTCCACTTTAAAATTAATTATATAACAATTTATAATTTATAAAATAATTATGTACCTTATTAAATGGCTGTAACAAAGATTGTTTCAGCTCCATTATATGCAAATGAAAAAAGCTTTTCGTTGCTTTACTCACTCTTTCGAAGCTTTCTGTGCTCATTTAAATGAATTCTGATTTCAGTTATAAGATTTTAATACCTTAAACATCATTTCATGGTGGGGTTAAAGTATCTATCATGTGTTCTTAAGGATTAAAATTCTTGGTGGCAACTCTCTTTCAGTGAAGTGATACTATGCAGACAGGAATCAAAGGCTAGTGTGAAGTAGGAGGACTATGGAATGACAAAGATCCATGGTAAAAAAATAAGAAGTTTGAGGGCAGGAATTAGAATATTAACCATGTGTCAGCATTCACATTATATGGCTTATATTTAGTGTCAACCTAAACCTGATAAGGAAAAAAGACTCCTTGAGGCAGGACAGGAAGAATCTTTGAGTATGCTGAGTTAACTAGTGAAATTTCCTGTTTTCTTCTACAAAAGGTCAGCTTTGATTTCTGTTTTTCAGAAGGTATACCTCTATAATTTGGGAGGGTCTTGCTGGGTTTGGCCTCTGAAATCACTCAGAGAGCCCTGCCTACATGTTCTGTGTTCCTGTGTTGTAGTGCAGCTACACATCCTGTACAGTATCTTTCATGTAAATGTATTAAGACTGCATCCTGAGAGTCCAAAGGTTGTACTAGGACAGAAATATGCTCATTGCTTACAGACAGAACTATTAACACAAGTAGAGTGCTCACAGAGAAGGAAGATTTAAATTAACATATGCAAGATAAAGCAATTGCTACAAACACATGGATGAAAAACTTGCATTTTCAGTAATTCACCTGTAGTTTTGAAGGGTGTAGAGAACCTTTTTTTTTTTCATCACAGTCTAGTCTCAGAAAAGGCAAATATTAACCTGATGGTGAGATATGTTGGCTTAATCAGCCAGGCAGCTTCTCATTATTAGAGTAAAGCCTAGGGTAGTACTTACCAAAGCCAGAAAAACTCTACAAATGTAACTGTTGCGAAGGCACAAACTCTGAGCTCTGTTTTTAAACCCTCTCCGTAATGTGTTTTCAGCATTTAGAGCTGAGAGTACTTAACATGCAGAGCTGTTCTGAGCCTGCTGTGAAGTACCTAAATCCATAGCTGTGATTCTGAACACTGTAGCTCAAACTGTCTGACAGCATTAGTTCACAATTTTGTCTTCCAGAGGAGTATTCCTTTTTCTCCCTTTGGCATCACCTATGGCATTTGTCTCTGCACATGAACAGAAAAACTCTCAGACAGATGAGGTCTTTTCTCTTACTTTACCATGAGGCCAAAGAAAAAGCTGGAAACATAAACAGGTACTGAGATGGTCATCCCACAAGGCCTGGGCTCCCTGAATTCCATAAGCCTGCAGATCTTTGCAAGCATTCATCCTAGGATTTCTACTCACTCAGCTGTAGGCATTCACAGCCTGTGAGGATAAGCGAGGTCCTGTTGGCATAAATCCCATTTTTCAGAGAATTTCCAACATTCTTTGCATCTGAATGAGAAAAAGGATGCAAACCATGTAGATAAGACTTGGGCAATCAGCTGACAAGAATAGTATAGATTACTGTGCTCCTATATTTGCATATATATAAACTAGACAACTAAAAAGAAAATTAATGCCACTAAAGATCTCATTTTGAACATAGAACCTAAGTAGAAACCTGATCCCACCAAAATCAGTGGTTAATCTTTTTTTTTTTAAATTTAATAAGTCTGCTGTTTCACTGTCAGGTTTGACAGCATTATAACCTAGGTATGCATGCACACCTGACTTGTGTGTTTCCTGAGGAGCAGTATTTCATTTGTGCAGAGCTCACATGCAATGCAAGTTACAGTCTTTAATATATAAGTTGTTGTGATATTCTATTACAATCCAAATCTGCGCTTCATAGGTAAATCCAGTGCATGAGCAGAGTAGCTCACATTTTGATGTGTAAATCTATGCAGTTCAGTAGATCAGTCACATGTTTACTTAAAAGCAAGCTTGACCCAAAGGTACATAATTCACATGACGTTTAAGGGACAGAAAACAACTCTTCATATGAAGTTAAACATAACTTTAGGTCTTGGTAATAAGACTAACATTGCCCTCTTATGATTTGAACATCCAAATAATAAAATTGATGTGGACACTGATAATGCATCTATCATTAATCTTCAAGTTATGCAAAAATTCTGAAATTCTGTTATTAGACATCAATACTAAAAGCATTAAGTAGACAAAAAAAGCACTACCTCATTATTGATCAATGAAAAATAAGTCTTTATTTTAGCTGTAGCACATAAAAAATGAGTTCATCAAAATGAATATGAGGAAGAACATTTTTACTATGCAGGTGACTGTGCACTGGAACAGAATGCCCAGAGAGGTTGTCAAGTATGGTTCTGAAAGAGTCTAGATCTGAGTGGTTCTATGTGTAGGATTTTAAATGTCTTTATTTTTTTGCCATTCTCTAATTTTTTCTAATGAGATCTGACACCTGTTTGCTCAACACTTAGTTCTTTCCATCATGTACTCAGAGTTAATTAGAACTGGTACTGCATGCTTCTTTGGCTTTGTGTGAAATTATATTACTTAGGCATGAATTCTACCATTGTCCGTCAAATGTCAATAGCTACTGAAGTCAGATATTTCTCTTGTATTGAAATGCTAAAAGCATATCTAGTAAGACCAAATTTTAAGACAGTATGTAAATTCAACAACATAAGCTAACTTGTTGATGACATCAGGCCATCAACATAGTTGCTATGAGATTGGCAATAGCTTCTAAATGTTTAGTTGCTCCTGGAATGTTTTAAATCTAGTAGCACCTAATTTGCCTATCCACAGGGCTTTTGATTGATGACATGCTTAGTTGTCTCTTTGCCTTTCCTCTAGTCTTCTTCTTTCCTTTGAACATGGTGCTCTTGTTTCTTTCCAGTGATAAGGGAGCTTGACTTCTAGCTGCTCATCTATCTTGAAAAATAGAACAAATGCAGCTTGAAAGCTGAATTTCAACTGTTCTCTGGGAGAACTCAAAGTTGGAAAAAGGAGACTGATGGAAAGAGGGAATGTTCACGTAGGAAAAAAACATAACCACGAATGATTATGCCGGTGCTTTTATTGAGAGCGCTCTGGGGACCAGGGGTTCAGACCCAAATCAAGTCCTGACATGGTTTCGGAATAGATTTCATTTTATATGTTTTCCTGACATAATTGCTATTCAATCATATGTTAATCATCAACCTTAACATTGTTCTATTGTATACATTGTTTTCACTCAAGCATGAGTTTAAGCCCCCTTTCCCCCCTAGAGTTTCACCGTATTGTTAATATTATGTTTATCAAGTAATTACATCAGCTTCTTCACGAGTGGGTGCCTAGGGACAGGTTCTCTCTGTTCACTGCCTACAGGTTCTCTCTGTTCACTGCCCTCTGCAAACACAGTGCCTATTACCGTTCCCGAGGCCTATGCTTCTAAAAACATTTTAACCCTATGCTATCAGGAAGAGTTAAGGAAAACTCATTCATCATGCAGTAAGAATGCTCAGCTTTTGTGGGGAAGCTCTCATTACACAGAAATTTCTGAAGTAAGGGTGACAGAGAGTCATAGCTTGTGTAACTTGTGGATATGGATAAATGGGGGGACATAAGGGATAGGGACAAGAACATTCTGCTAAACGTCAGTACCAATAATATGTCCAGATGAATCCCTGTAAATTTATCTATTCCTAAATATTACTGCAGTAGTCAGGTCCTTACCTCTTCCCAAGTAGCTTTGACTCCATAGGTCCTTGGAGATATCCAAACCCTAAATCCAGACTCAGGCACACTATAAATGGTGCTTCATGTGCTTTAAAGTAGTGTTTAATCTGTTCTTCTGATGGAGTCATCTTTTCTAGCCTCAGAAAAACCTCCTGATTTCAATGTCCAATTTCAGCTGTGTTTGCTCAAAGGCTGTCTTTGATTGTTCACCTCCTCAGCCTTACAACAGCAAGAGCTTCCAAGAGCTGTAAATAAAAACTAGCCTGTGCTGAGTTGGGTGTCCAAGGAGATTCTTAATTGCATTAGAAACACTCTCAGGTTATAAATCAGGTACCTGCAAGCAAGAAAATTCATATATAGATGTAACTGAAGTTTCTAGCTATGACAGCCTGTTTTCCCAGTCCAAGAATACTTACGCAGCATGCATGAAATCTTTTAATGCCTTTTTTTCTGAACATTATTTATTGTTTGAGTTGACAGTCTTTAGGAACCCTCAAAGTAAATCTCCACAAAATTCTGGTTTATCGATAACGTGGAGTCTCCTGTTTCTCGGCCAAACACCCCATAGATTACGAAGGAAGTCAGCAAAGAGTCTGATGTTGAAACAGAAAATACTTGGCATATATATGTACACACACCTATGCCTGAATTTATGATTTGGAATAACTTTATCCACTTGCTGCCTTAATATTTCTTTCTAGAATGCTAAACTGTGGTTTACAATGCTTGCTCAGGAAATATCTTGTTAAACAAAAACAACTACACCTCGAAAATTTATGGGAAAAATATCTGTGTGTTAGAGGGAATGCAAGAAAACTATGACAAAATATTTTTGTAACAGAAGGTTCCGGTTTTATCTCTATATGAGAAGCAGTATACTAAGCAGTTAATGTGTGGTGCTATATGAATGGGAGCTTAGCAGCACACACTTGAAAGAACTATGGCTTTGCCTTGTTTCTAAACTCATGGCAGGGGTTTTTGAATCCTCCCTGCAAGCCTATATAAACCTTGTAAAAAGTACTAAAAATATAAAATAAAATTAGAAATACAAGTAAAAATGTAAATACAAATGCAAATCGTTGTCTTTTCTTTGCTTTTAGTCTTCAGTATTAAAGAGGTATCAATTGTAGTGACCAGGCATCAACATTTCCTGATTAGAGTACAAAAAAATTCTGAAGTTAGCACAGAGTACTTTTTGAAAAGAATAGATGCCATTTTTTCTTTTTGTTTAGTCCATAGCTTAACAAATCAAAAGTCATGCAGGAGAGGACTTGAAGTAGCAGCAGTATGCTTAACAGTCAGAACTGCAAAATGCAGCCTGAAAATGAAGAGAAAGGTTCATTTTCTCTTGGGACACAGAAAGACTCGGGGCACACGAGAAATGATGCAAACATCAATCCCCAGGAGTCTGAATGCGTCCTGCAAGACACAAGGCTTCTATCACCACAACTCATTTCCATCATATCTGAAACTATTTCAAGTGGTTCCTTCCAACATTTTTTCAAAATGTCCCTTACAGAATGGAGAAAAACTGCAGAGACTGATTTTCAGTAATTTACTGTGATTCATTCACTTAAGTATTTTAGATCTCTGTGTGGATTATCTGCTGCCTACAGCCCTTAGAGGGAAAGCATTCCCCTGTGTATATGTGCTTAGATTTCTGGGAATTAGCTGAGGGCATGTGCCTTTTCCTACAGAGAGGGTTGGGTTTTTTCCTACATTTCATGCAAATAACCTCTTATATATCACATAAAAATCTATGAAATTGAACAACTCTTGAGGCTACTTGAATGTCTTAGAGCTGGATTCACAGCAGGACTTAGTGCCTAGTTGCCACCATTCAGTCCAAAACTGTGATCCTGCCTCTACCTGTTAATCACCTCTCTTTGTTCAGTGATCTCCCACTACCTGTCTGCAGATCTGCCCTTGGCCACACCACAATCACTGAGATCCCAGGCTATCAAACAGGGATTTGTGTGGCATTGCAGAGGACCTCAGGAGGCCAATCAAAACTGGAACTTCTAATAAGGCTCCCTGCAGTCTGTAAAAAGGAAGTTTAGATGCATGGAGCTCAAGGTTCACCTCAGGATTGTTCTGGGCCACCCTACCTGCTCAGTGATGCTAACCTGCACGGCATTGTTCTCTAGCAGCAAAGATCTGCTTTGCTCATGGAAATACCCTGCAAATGTAAGTTTCTCAAGAACCTTCTTACTATTGATTTTTAACCTGTCCTTTTATTCCATCACTGTGCCATGATGCTTGTACTTCAGTAACAAATCTTTTCAATAAAAAGAAAAAACAAATAATTTGTGTTTAGTCACATCTTTGGCCTTCTTAAAATACAGAGTTCTGCACTGTCATTTCTACATGTTCTGCAGCACACCATTGCAGTTGCCATTTCAATACCATTGATTTTCCTCCTACACTGAGTATTTGAAGAGTCATATGTCACAGAAATAATACACCTCTTGTATTGGAGAGAAATAAAAAGTAGTATTTATTCTCTTCATTCTAATAATTTTAAAGTATAAACCACATAAAATATGGTTATAAAATTATTTGCTTGAAGTTCACTAGAAAGGTATCAAGGAAAAAGAAGAATTTTAATAGGTGCATAATAGATGTAACTAATTCTTAGGGTTTTCATATGGTACAGAACTGGAAGGACTGTTATATGAGAACTATAGCTGCAATCTGTTCCATAAGATAATCTTTAACAACTGGTGGTGCTACCAGCACACCTTATAAGATTTCTATGTGATTATTGTTGTTGTAGCTATACTGACTAGAAAGAAATGAAAGACTCAATATAGTACCTATATTTGCTAATATAAAAGCTATATTAGCTTTTATACTGTAATTGGTTACAGGTATTTATTTCCTAGCTCATCTTGTAATTGACCAAAAACAAAATACAGAATCAAATACCTACAAAAAGAAATGTTAAAAATATAGTTTATAGACACTAATATGCAGTGTTCATGAGCCATCTTTGAAATCCAACATATCAAGTAGATCACTGTAATGAAATCATGTTCAATGTACCTCTACAGAACACAGTGCATCTTGCAGAATTATTTATGCTACTGCTAAAACGATTTAGTTTGTGAAGCTTATGTAGTAATTCCCTTTCAGCCTTCATGACACAATTTTTTCTTCACTTTACAGACTTGGTTTTTCTAATTTAGAATCTCCATTTTTGGAAGAATAAGAAAAAAGAGATCAGAGCATAGTTCTACACCAGTAAATGTGGGGATAAAGGTTTGTCCAGCTGATCAGCAAGAGAAGATGAAAGGGATCCCCCTAGCCTGTCACATGGAAATGATGGGAACTTGATTGCTATTCAAAAATATTTGTGGGAACTTTTTTCTCCTGTTCTGGTGTGGATGGGCTTGCATCCTTATTTTCATCTGAATTTGCACTATTCCTCTGTTCAAAGCAAAATACATACATACATACATACATACACAGATAATCCTCCCAAAGCTTAGCATAATTTTAAGTCCAAATGATGTATTTCCCTACTTGACTTGCAGGCATTAAGTGCAGGATGATTCTGATTCTGTATACAGTTCTAGAAACATAGTCCTTAAGAAAGATGACAACTGTGTTTTGACCTGGCATCAGACACAGCCTTCAGAAAGAAAAATAGTCATCAGAGCAGCAGGACGTGATTTTCTATTCTCAAAAGAAGGCACTTTCCCAGAAAACACACCTTTAACAAGGGTCAGGCTGAGCATTGGGTTCACCCCCAGGCAGTATAACAGACTCCTCAGCAGTGAAAACAGTTTAGCCTGCAGATCTCAGAGAGCAGGCGCCAAAAAATATGTGTCTAATCTGCTAATTTAAAAGGGAGGTTTTAGAAGTGGCCTGCAGAGGGAATGCTGCTCCTGCTGCTGCTTACAATGTCAAAATGGGAGAGTTTTTCTGAGGCAACATGCCATCTGGAACTAGCTGTCATAGAGCCCAGAGAGACAGAAAGAGCAAAGCGCTGTTGATGGAGAGTAGCAAAGACAAGGAGTCAAGTGCATGTTTTCCAAAGGAAGAAATTGTCAGATTGCCAAGTCCTCTGTCACAATGTCAAATGCAAACTGCAACAGTGCTGCAGGCGAGTGCTGGGGGCGCTGCTGCCACACCTCTGACCTTCTGTTTGCTCTGAAGACCTGTGCACAAAGGAAGACATATGTGACCATCACCTGATGACTCTGGCAGTGTGCAATGCACAGGCCCTACACAGCTTTTTTAGTTATTAATATGGGCCCACATGGTTCAGTTCTTCTGTTTCTCCCTTTTCTGCATGCCAATATTTCTCATCTGAACACAAATCTTTTCAGAATGTAATGAATACTTTTATTTGCTCCTCTTATCAGCCCTACCACAGTTCCCATCAGAAATGCTTGCTTGATGCCAGGTCACATCTTCTTGGAGATTTTTTATTAATAGGCTTTACAAGGGTGTTTTCTTTGCCTGCCCTTAGCAAAACACCCCAGGCAGAATTAGCTGTTAAATTAGGAATGTGAATATAACTAATATGTATGGATAAAATACATAAGACTGCCCAAAATGCTACTTGTCAAAAATTATGTATAAGAGGATGGCCATCAGGATTATACAGTAACTGAAGAATCTCAGAGACAATTTTGGAAAATATAAAAGAAGGGTGAAATTTTGTAGTACTTAAATATTGCAGCTTATTTGTTATGTCTCTGGTACTGATGCTGAATTATAATTCCCTGATTATGAGTTAATCCTTCATAAACCAATAAAGCACACTGATTTAAGTTTCACTCATTTAAGTTTTTCCCTTCTACAGGTTTGACTAAGGAAGCAGCATTAGGGAGAAGATTTATCTCAGAGTCAAGGATCAGCTGGCCAACTCCTGCCCCTGTCTCACTGTCTTTAACTTGAGTAAGAAAACTGGTGAGAGAAAACAAAGGGCAATTGCATCAACAAACAGCAGGTCTGCACTCTCAGAAAATCACGCCTCTAAGAGTCAATTGCAGAAAGAGCAAGAGGCAACAGATGAGAGGTTGATAAGATATCCAAACTCCCTGCTACTGCATCTTCCAAAAAGAAAGTCAGTATGATTCATATGATGCATGACAATGATTTTATATTAAACACTGCTATGATAGTATAAAAAAAAGTCCCAGTTATGCACAGTTAAAGAAATTCTTTCTCTTTCTTTCTCTTTCTCTTTCTCTTTCTTTCTTTTTCTCTTTCTTTCTCTTTCTCTTTCTCTCTTTCTCTTTCTCTTTCTTTCTCTTTCTCATCCTTCCTTCCTTCCTTCCTTCCTTCCTTCCTTCCTTCCTTCCTTCCTTCCTTCC
>VZTJ01002244.1:5381-169329 GCA_013397795.1 Orthonyx spaldingii | reverse complement strand
GCCTTCCTGCCTTCCTTGCCTTCCTTCCTGCCTGCCTGCCTGCCTTCCTTCCTGCCTGCCTGCCTGCCTGCCTGTTTGCTTTATGGAAGTCAAAGAGTAACATTAAATCAAATGGAAAACTTGGAAAACTCATCATGACACCTTAGTCTAAAGCACCCTTTTTCCCTTGTAAAGAACAGCATCTGGCTGTGTATATCCATGTCTGTACGGCAAATTGTACCTTGGGAACTTCTTCACTGGAATTAATCATTCCAAGCACAGGGGCAAACACCCACACAGGGCTCTGGGACTTGCAGGCACTAAATGCATTGACATTAAAAGTGGCATCTTCAGCTTCTCATAGTTCTGAAAATGCATCTATACTGTCACCTTGTGTCACTGACTTCACAAAGTGTGTCACTGACTTCACAAAGTATGTCACTGTGTTAAGTTCTGGTGCAAAGGTGGAGAGATTTATGATATGATATATGAAAATCCATTCCAGGGATATGCAGGGTAGAAAGCAAGCAAGATCTCTCAAAGGAATATTCTAATCTGAATATTGTTATTACTTAGTGATATCAAGGGTAATTAGTTAGTTCTATAGAATCATAGAGTCAGAGAATGGTTAGTGTTGGAAGCGACCTTGGAAACCATCTGATTCCAACCCCCCTATCATAGACAAGAACACCTTCCATTACATCAGTTTGCTCAGAGCTCCATCTGACCCTTAAACACTTCCAGGGATGATGAATTCACAACTTCTGTGGGTAACTTATTCCAGTGCCTCACTATCCTCACAGTAGAGAATTTCGTTCATATATCTAACCTCAATTTCCCCTCTTTCAGTTTGAACCCAAAACTGCTTGTCCTATCACTATAATTCCTGACAAACAGTCCCTCTCCATATTCCTTGGAGGACCCTTTCAGATATTGGAAGGTTGCTATAAGGTCTCCATACAACCAGTTTTTCTCCTGGCTGAATAGTCACAACTTTCTCAGCCATTTTCCTAACTAAACAAAAAAATTATATACCAGTTACTTTAATCCTTACTTGGAATTACAGCTTCAAAACTGCAATATATTCCCTTGGCTCAGTAGATGGTAATCCACAGGAAGGAAGAAGGCAAAAATTTAAATATTCTGGTATGTGAAGAAAGGTTTAGGTTCTTAACGTTTTTATTTTTTTAATAAGTTGGTGTAAAGTTTGGAGACTGGAAACTGTTGTTCCTCTCCCAAACAAGAGAGGAAGGGGTTAATAGATGTCCTTGAAATTCAAGAAAAACAGCTGAATATATTTTGGGAAATATATTTTGGGAAGGATCAGGACCTGGCAGGAAGAGACAGATGACAATGTCTCTTTAGGAAGTTAGTCTTCCTGAGGAAGAGTTTGGGTTTCAGGACAACTTGGTGTAGCTTTTCTGTTTCCTCTATGGGCTCCTCCAGGCCACCGAATCCAGCCCTCAGTAGCTCCTTACTTTGGGAGCTCCGATCCTGGGCCGGCCGGTGGCTGCTGCTTGCAGGTAAAGACAGATGTACCAGTTGCATTATATCAGCGTCCTTTATTCTCCCTCACGGAGGGAAAAACGGATAACAAGATGTGCAGTGGACAACGTGGCAAGACTGGTCCCCCCCACCTCTCGCCCGGGTCCTTTATGCCCTCCCTCCGTGGAGGGCAAGGCGAGAGGCAAGCCAATAGGCCAATGACGGGCCCGTGACATCTGGCCAGTCCTGGGTGAACAGGGGAGGGACAAGTTGGATGCAGAGCTGTGAGTGGCCAAGCCAGCGGAGGATCCCCATTGGCCTGCACACTGCTACAACTTGGTGCTGAAAAATAACTTTCTGTGTGTGGTGCTTGGTCTTGTCGTGCAGAGTTGAGAGGCAAGAGAGAACCTGGGTGGAGCACGGAAGAGTGAGGTGTCACCTTGAGTATCAGACATTTTTTGTGATTGTTTATTCTAAAGCCTACAAATAACAGAGATTAGGACTGGGGCAGTGAAAAGCTTTAAACTGAATCCTCTTGAGCTGCATCAGCCTGTCGTTTGGGATAGGATTGTTGAAGCAAAACTAGAGAAGCCCTTCTTAGCAGACTTAATGATGACTTTTGGCCCCACAGAGTGTGATGACTCTGTACTAAAAAAAAAAAAGTGTTTTGCTACGAGTATGTTAAAGAAAAACTGATCATGGTTTAAGGATGTGTCTTGCACATGTTTTATAAATGCATTTTAAAGGTGGCTGAAAAAATGAATTTTTTTAAAACCAAAATCTTTTCTAATCTATGGTATGGACTAAATTGGAAGTCTGCTTTATGAAATCGTGTTCTTCATGGAGACAGATTACTGTGGAACAGAAGCAATAGAAAATAGGAAAAGACCGTGGGATCAATGTAAACAGCTTGTCTACAATGCACAGGTAACTGTCATAAATAGCTCAGGAAGATTCAAAGAGTTGGTATACTACTGTGTCATATAAAATCTTTACGGAAATGTGTACCAAATTTAGAATACAGTAAACAGGTGATGGAATAAATGTCACTTCACTCCATAAAATGTTCTTATTATGTGCCTTCTGTATGGCCTTGAGAAATCTAACATAAGCATTTTCACCGACAGATTCTGAACTTTACTCTGGACATAAAAGAAAAAGCATAGTCAGTTTCTAAACTGGTCTTTAGATGATGAAAGCCTTAGCTTTTCAGTGAACAGTTTCAAAATTAATAGGAGATGGAAACTAATTCCTCCTCCAAATTCTTCAGTACTTAAAAATTTAGTCTTCAGTTAAATCTTGCGGGGCTAAGCATTATAAAAGAATGCACTCAATGATACATACTCCTAATTAGACGAATAATGAGATGTAACACCTAACTCCTATGATGTCCTGATAATCTCCACTGCTCTTTAATGCTGTTTTAATTTTTTTCCTAAGAAACTGTAACAATATTGGTCAGTTGTCCTGGGCCTGGAGGAGAAATAGCAAAGAACCCTGTTCTTTTAGTCTTCTTCCCATCAACCCAATTGGTTTTTTCAGCTAGATGAGTCAAACTGTAGGCAGTGCTCAGCTAAGTGTGAGTTAGCCACAACTGTAGTGAGTCTTCTCTGGAGCCTTCCTGTAAATTAACCTATTTCGTTGTAGCTCAGGATGCATGAAAAAGTACTCTTCCAGAGGGGATAGGTGCTAAGTCTAATCCTTCAGCATTTGGGTGGGATATTTTCCATGATGAATAGAGTAGGTGGTGGTGGGTAATTCCCAAATAATTAAAAAATAATAATTTATTGGCTAGGTGAGTTCCTGCTAAGACTCTGCCATGTCTGGGATTATTTTTACCTGAGTTTTCACAGACACCACTTAAAATTAGGGAAACAAAATATGCAGTTCCTTTCCAGTGTAAATTTCTTACAATGCTGTCTTTCTGGAGGAAGGATTGAAGTGCGAGTACCATGACAAACATTTCCCTGAAAAAAATCTTCTTCTTCTTTTGAGGTTAATCACTAAATATTTTCTGTTTTCTTACTTGTGGACCAGTGTCAGGCATTCTATAGAATCATATCTGCTTCCAAGTGAAGTGTTTCCCCTAGGGTGGTGTACTTGTCAGTTAAATAATACTCTTTCAGGAATTATATTGTAAGACACTTAGCATTTCATAAAAAATTGTGCTCAACTACATTGGTTATAATTTATTGTGACTAGTCCTCACATATATTTAAAACTTACTGTTATTACTATGCTTTCCAAAATCTTTTTTTTTTTCTCTGAGCAAATTTCAGGGCTATTGAAGAATTGGGAAAATTCCTCTCTGTGTGAGTGTGAAATAAATGAGATCATGGCAACTGCTATATGTAGTGGTAGCAGAAAGCAGAGAAAAGATGCTATATTGAAGCTGTTAAAAAGTGAAATTGATCAACATTAAATGACCTCCTTCAAAGTAATGAGCAAGGCAACAAACAAAGACTCCATCTCATATTGTCTCAGTGCTGCTCCAAACCACACATTCCATGGGACAAGTGTTCAGTCACAGTATCTGAGAATACACTTCATTTGAAACTTTTTCTTGGTCATGAATCTAATTTCATCTCCACATTTTTCAATTTATGTCTTTGTTGAGTCTTCTAAATACAAAATAAAACCTTTAAAAAAAAGCAATTTCATATATCCTTATTTTTTTGACATTTCCTCTAAACATTCTTTCCCAATTTCTCAGTTCTCTCCAGTTTTAAGTTATTATGTTTTAAATTTAGAATCTGAAAAATATTCATAAACCTGTAACAGTATAATCTTGAATCCCAGAGAAAAATTATAAATGCTGACTTTAGTTTGTTAAGTAGAACTTCTGCCTTAAAAACTGGTCTGAGAAAATAAGAAGGCAGAATGAAATAAGTTTAAATATATTTTAATACAAACATTTAAACAAATTTGAAAGTAATAGGATGTATATAATTATTTCCATGGTTGTTTGTACAAATATTGCACTTCAACCTTTTCCCACATTTTTAAGAATATATGCTCTCCTGTAAGGCTTATATACTGTTGATAGAATTCTTTTATGAAAATACTTCTACTGGAACTATTCAACTGAGTCCTTTTTTCCCCTACAGACGGAACTTGTTGGAAGGACACTGAACTGACCTTCAAGATTAAACAAAGGAGATAATAAATAATTAGTAGTAATTATCATAATAAAATTTGTTTCAAATATCTTTTAGTTTCTCCCCTGCCAAATTCTTGAGACATCATCCTAGAAGACAGCTCATTTAGCTATAAACTTGATGAGGCCTTCAATTTCAGAAAAAAAAAATGATTTAACTATTCAACCACATTGTTCCCAATGTGGTTTTTGTTATTACTTAATTACTTTTAGTGCTTCTTATTCTACACTTTTTTGTAAAAATTACCTAATCATAAAGCTTCAGATTTTAATGTAAAATAAATGACATTTTTGTCACAATAGAACACAATACAAAATCTATTTTGTCTCATAATAAGAATGGCATATTGAGGGCTCCTGGCACTTCTTAAATGAGAAGCTTTTTTTGTAACCTTCAAACTGTTGAAGGTGATGTTTAGATATGCCTGATTGCTTCAGACTGGTTCTGTCTCCATCTCCCATCTTTGCCTTTTCAGGGTGTCGAAGCACAAAAATGGATTGTGGTTTATATCCAGTTTTAGAAGGCGACCTCAGTGTAGACCATGATATGTTAAATTTGTCCTGTTTGTGAAGTGTGTACCTGTTTTATGTGGTCTCTCAGCATATAGGATGTTTTTAGAATCAAATAAAAACTTAGATCTCTAGCGGAGAATGTGATGGGATGAAGAAATAACATTTTATAGGTGCTTGATAGAAAGTCTTG
Organism: Orthonyx spaldingii; assembly: GCA_013397795.1. NCBI lineage: Eukaryota > Metazoa > Chordata > Aves > Passeriformes > Orthonychidae > Orthonyx > Orthonyx spaldingii. The sequence goes on along the minus strand of VZTJ01002244.1, from coordinate 164,005 downwards.
GGTCTAAATCTCTTCAAGATGCTGTTTTCCCAGATTGTTTGTGCAAGTCTTCTGTTGCTGTTTTTCTCTGTGACTGCAGTTTGGGGATGTGTTTCCTAAGCTCCTAAGATGTCATGTTGATTAACACAATACAGAAAAATATTGAATTGTTGAGTGCCTGTGTCAGCCATCAGGAAGAGGATCCAGGAGCTGGGAATCCAAGCATACACTCAGTTAGCAACTGGTATTTGTAGTATCTTTGGGACTACTTGAAATATTGGAGGGCGGATACATTCTAATCACACTGTTCATGATTCTAGTTCAGAGATAAAAACCTTGCCACCAGAAAGCTCCAAATCTGCTCTACTTGCAGTAAGCAGGCCAGGATGCTTTAGGCTGTATTTGGTACTTTATTTTCTTGCATTAAAACCTTACTATTTAAAAGTAATCAATCAATAGGAAATACCAGGGTTAAGTGAGCCTGTTTAGTCTTAATGCATTTACACACATAGGCTTTTAACTACAAATTGGGTTTATTTGGGTAGTAGCTTTATTTAGAGGATAGGAAAAACAAAATGAGAAAGTTAATGAGCAGCTAAATACTGATTTGGCCTCACTATCTAAATGTGAGGTGCTTTATGTTGTGTGCTAAATTTTCAGTGGGCTCATCTGCCAACACAGATATTTGCTTTCTCTTAGACTTGTGAAAAGGGACCTTATTCACCCTTCACAACTTTAAGATTAGAAATTAAGACAGAGAGATTAAGACCAACAGTGTTTGCTAAAATAGGATGAATCAATTTGAACTAGGGAAGACCTGAAAACACCACAAAATCTTTCCCATATTTGAATGAGCCATAATTTATACTGTTTTCATTATCTCAGCACTTCAGAAATTCAGATTACAACATTGCAGATCAGGGATTAAAAAAGTGTTCCACAGCTACCTGAGTAGAATGTCATGGATGTGATTTGCTTAAACTGACCATTTTTTTAACTCTTGAGATTTAAATTTTGAGAATCTTTAAATTTCTTAAAAAAAAAAAAGTATTCTTTAATACATATGTTGGATCATTTCCAAAACAGGTTTGTCTTGTGAAGTGAATGAATTTGGATTCTATTATTCCATCCCCTATACATTACAGGATAGCCTATAAAGTCATTAGCCTACCAATGTGTCTCCTGTTCAGTTATATGCAACACCAAACTGATGTGTCAGCTAACCATTTTGCACACAGAGATTTAATGATGCATTATAGATGAGTATTTTTATTGCTGATCTTCTGAGAATCTAATGAGTAAATGTCTGTAGCAGTGGGCAGACGCCAGGAATCCATCCTGATGGTCTGACCATTCATAGTGCTGCTTTGTACCTGTCCCTCCCCTGTTCACCCAGGACTGGCCAGATGTCACTGGTTGGTCATTTGCCTATTGGCTTATCTCTCGCCTTGCCCTCCCCTGACTGAAGGCATAAGAGATTCGGGCGAGAGACGAGCTGGACCACTCTTCCCAGGTTCACCATCTCACAGCTTGTTCTATGCACAATCCTTTTCCCTCTGTGAGGGAAAATAAAGAACGCTGATATATACGCAAGTGGTCCGTCTGTCTTTACCAGCAAACAGCTGCCACCGTTCCGCCCTGGACCAAGGAGCTACTGAGGGCTGGACTTGGTGGTCCAGAAGAGTCCAGAGACGGAACAGCAAGATACAAATGTCTGTTGAGCGAGTAATGTCTTATAGAGGAGTGGAGCTCTAACTGCAGGTTTCTCCTTTTATGTTTGGCCTGGTAAAGAGACATGGCTTTCTGATTCCAGTTGAATAGATTCTGAACCTGGACTTTGTGTTATTTTCATTGGCTTGAGGAAGCAGCCTTTAAGATATCTTGAATATCTCTCATTGTCCTGTAGTCTGCACTGCAAACACAATATGAGAAGATGGGCGATACAAATCACGTACAGCAAAAAAAATTTTAGTGTTAGCATCAAGTCAAAATAGAAGACCAGTGTGACACATCCTAGCCCTCTAGATCCTCTGAATGATCCCTTAGAGGACATGAAAATATCTTTCAATTTACCATGTATCTCCTACACATTTGTTATTTGCTCTGGGAATGTGAGAAAAAGGTATTCTCAATTTTCTATTTTGTCTTTGGTTCCTTGGTAAGTTTTCTTTCAAGATGGCTGGGAGATTTTTCTATGCTTTCTGAACCATCTTTATAGCCTGCAAAAAGGACAGGACTTTGTACAGCTTTGTGGATATAAAATAACACCTGGGGCTCTACACTGAAAGTTTTTCCAGCAGGGAAAATTTGCTGCCTTGAGAAGAAGGCCCAGGGGAAAGGGACAAACTGAGAACCTTGCAATGTCTTGGTTTCCGGCTGCTGCCTGAAAACTTGGGACAAGTGCTGGTGACAGAAAAAGTCAGAGAAGATGCTCAATATAGCTTGAGTTCTCTGTTAGCAGCAATAACAAACCAGCAACATGGTTAAAGGCAGAGTGTGAGGCCATGGTAGCTTACTGTCCTGCAGTCTGCTTGCTTATTTAGGGTCTGGGTTCAGATCTGACAAGGTGCTGTTTGCAACAGAAAAAAAGGAGCTTCAGTTGCTATAGTTTAAATTTGTATTTACTGTTTACTGAGCTATCTGTTTAAGTTTGCTTAGTAATCTGCCTGTCTGCTTCTGATAAGCTGAAAAGTCATGGTTGGCATGAACAAATATATGCATATATACCTTCTATGTGCACATCCAGGCTATCATGATTTTAAGGCCAACATTTTGTTTTGTTCTAGGAGAACTTTTTAAATGTGCAACCACTGCATTTTCCTTCTACTCCATAGATAGCTTTTATCCATCTAGATTTAGAAGTCTCCAGTTTCGTATTGGGTCCTGGTTTGACACCCATCATGCTCAGATTAGAAAATACTTCTCTTGTAAGAATCCACTTGAATATACAGCTAATGATAATGTCATTCCAAAATCAAGTATCCTTTATGTCAGACACTGTCTGCTACTGATGAGTCATTGTGTATGGCTTGTGCCACACACTGACTCACTTACAATGAGTTGAAAGGAAAGCAACAGGAACAGCCATTAATGAAGATTGTAGGCTAGCTAAGTAATATTCATTTTTTCCCCCATGTGCTTTCTAAGACTTTTCTTCTGCCTCATTTTTATTCTTGAAATACTGACTTCACTGACTGCTTAAGCATGTGTCACTGCTGCAAATGGGATAACTAAATCAGAAGCTGATCAAAACCACTGGTTTTAGTTATGAGCTATTGGCTCATTGGCCAGTACAACTGACTTTTCTGCATACCAAGAGTTAGTAGCTTTGGGGAATTTAGATTAAACCTTTGGTATTTTACTGAGATCCTTGGATGGTGTGAGTAGTGGGGACAGGGAGCTTCTATGAGGAAAACCACACAACATAAAGCACTTCTCTGAACCAGCCAAAGCAGACAGTAGTTGAAATCTGAAAGGTATATTTGTTAAACAATCTATAACAAATATTCTGTGTCCTTTATCAAATACCATTATCAGGTAAGTTAGGCAGTTGTAATATGAAGATGTAAAAAGAAATGTATTCTCCAAAGAGCTTTAATTTTTAGAATTAAAGTTCTCTATTAATTCAATAATTACATATTTTTTTAAGATGAAGCATGTCATAACAATACTTTTTACTGTATTTCCATGGAGTGAAGACTTAAAAATTTACATATGTCCAAATGTTTCACATCTAATTCCCATTTACTCTCTCTAGTCCCTATAGCTAGGCCTTCCCTTTCTAGTGTCTTGTCACTCTTATAAGGAACACCCAAAAGTTCTAATGCAATTTACATTATGCAACTGACATAACTGAAACTATAAGACAGCTTGCTCTTTACAGAAAGATGTACGTTTAAATACTCAGATCAGTTATCTATTCATATACCTGAACTTAGATTTACAATTGAAAAATTGGTAATGCAAAAACAATGGGGCAAACGAACAAATAAATGACTGGATTTCCTGATATAACTGATGAATGAGTAATAGATCAATAAGATTAAAGCTATACTACATCACAAACCCACAATAATTGTACCTGCCCTCGTCATAATATCAGATAAGAGTTGATTGTAAAAGGAATAAATTTTCTGAAATGAAAGCTTGATTTTTTCAGAATTTATAATGAATAAATAGGTGGGGGGTTTTTTGTTTATTTATTTGTTAGTTTGTTTTGGTTTTTTTTTTTAATTATATGCTTTATCACATAAGGTAAAACATTGGAAAAGTAGTATACTGAAGCTCTCTCTTTTTCAGTGTATTATGAGATGGCTTATAAAAGTTGTGATTTCCCTAGCAGCAGCCAATGACTCTCCATCAGCAACAAGTCAATTTTTTTGCAGGTGTAACAAAACATGCACTGTTTTACAAGTAAATCTTACTTTTGAATAATTAAAGTGCAGCATACATATGTTAGTCTGTCATTGGCAAAGAACATAGTACTGTCATGGAGCTTAACTCAGTAGTAACAAATACTGCAACTGTGTGAGACTGACTTTGTGACTTGAGCTGTTTAATGTATTACACAATAATGTTCTTTCTTTAAAGGTTGACCAGACCATAATTTTTGGCACTAAGTCACTACATTGCAGTTTAATTCTTCATCTCAAAAACTGTACTATTCAGGCCTGGGAATTACCAAAGCTTCATATGGGCTTATATTCAGATACTAACATTTGATTGACTTACTCCACTTAGCACCGAGATAAACATCCCCAATATACATCACAGTTCTCTTCACTGATCAGTTTCAGCTAAAGTGACACCATGTGGTGCTGGCTGTCTTGACCATTCAATAAATTCACAGTTTAATCCTTATAATATAATGAACAAAGTTGTTGTCTAGGGTAAAGCACTTGTCTTTTAACATTTTGGTAACAAGATTTTTCCCACTAGCACCAGAAAATGCTAAACTTTATTTTCCAGGCTTCTTTCATTCCTGAGACAGTTCTGCTGTTCTTACATAGCTATTCAGAAGAAGAACAGATGCCTGCAGTTCCCATAATGAAAATTATCTCAGGTATCTTAGAGAAATGCTAATAAACACTGAAAACTAGGATACTAATAGGAGAAGAGCAGTAGTGATTGAGCCATAAGAATTATGGAATATGTGGATGAGAATGGTTTAGGAGGTTAGAGATCATCAGGACAGGCCCATAAAAAGAGACAAAGAAATAAGGTTTTAAGGTTCTAGTGGGCAGTTCTTGAAAGAGGGAGAAATATGGTAGCTAGCCAGCTTTATTAGCTCTCCTCAGAATACACCAAGAGCAGCTCTAGACATAATATTTACAAACCACTGTTTCCTTTCATCAAATAACGGTACAGCCCTGACTCCATTCTTTGCCCTCCTCCTTTCCATGCTCAGTGCACCAATCTTACCAGGTTGATGGGCATGGAATTCCCAAACGTTAGCTGACATAGGCACTCCTGACATTAGCTCCCAGGAACAGTCCTCCAGTTTGTACCCTGTACAACCAAACAAATACTACAGGGTACCCCAGGATATTTGTCAATCCAAGATAGCCAGATACAGTATCTCTCTGGCCTGGACCACAACCAGAGTCAGAGATTGAGAATGATGATGGAGGGGATCTGGGTGAACAAGTTTTAGCAGGAACACATGAACAACAGTGTGAATTCTGATAGCTCCCTCTGGGGAAGCAGCAGCACATCCCACCCATCCTGAAGGGGTCCTCTCTGCTAATGGGCTATAATGAATCTTTATTTTAAATTGTAGCTCCGACCTGAAGTCTCTCTCAAGGTATTTGTGTGGGGATTTATTTCTCCTGCCAGTTTACTTCCAAGCTAGCACAAGGAAATAGTGATCACTGACAACAAGTTAAACAAGTTCGTAGCAGGGCAATTCTCCCGTGCCACAGGAAGGCTTATGTTGCCTATCAGCTGGTGTGATAGCTCAGGGCATCTTCCCTCTCACATGAATTTGCTAATTGGTGAAATAACTCAATCAGGACAGCTTGTCTGGTAGTGAGTTATTTTGGCGCCAAGGAAGTGACATTCCCAGCTGACAGTAAACATCTTGCCTTGAAAGCAAGATTGTAGGAAGATAAGCTTGAATTTCTGACTGACAGACACTTCACTTAAAACCCATAGAAGCTACACCAGACTTTCACAAAGCAGAAGTCTTCTGCACGTTCCCTGGAAATGTGTAGGGTCTGTTCCCAAAGTCAGAACACCAATTTGTGGTTACTCTCTCGAGGGCTGAATTGAAGAGCTTTGTGTACCCCATCATCAATTCAGTGGTAAATTCCATTGATTCCTAACCTATACTATTTCTTTGCTATCTATAACATAGGTACCTTTATGTCGTGCATTGTTTGATGTAATCTACTAGTAGATCTTTTGTTTTATCCTGTGTAGTACATAACTCTGTTTAAGGCTTTTTGTCTGTTAATCTCCTGTTTATTCAATATATAACTCATTTTATACTTTAACCTGGTCTGTCACTCTTGGTAACTTGTGAGCCAGAGCAATTTAGGTGCACATCACCTGAGTAGAGCTGCTGCTAAAATCTGAGCCTAGGACAGGGCTTGTCTAAAGCTCTCACTCGATCCACAAGCAAGTTACATAGTTCTGTTATTAATTATTATTCTATCAGCTATTAGTTAATGATTCTCTTACTTCTTATGCTAAGACCACATGCCCAGTTGTTCTCTTTTTCTCAGTTGATGGGCTTCTTGGGTCAGTGGCTGCCGTGTGCCCCTGCTAGAATTACCTTTTACTCAGTTGGAGCTGATACAGCACATTTGGTGAATTGTCTTGATTCATTTTTCCTTATCTTGGGAATGCTACCAGATGTCTTTTTGGCCCATAAATTCTTCATTGTTTGTGCCCATCCTTTTCCCCAGCTCTGTTAGCCTCCCCTTGGGCCTGAGACTATTAAAGCATATCAAGCCCTGAGCTTTAACAAGCAATTTGTTTTTCTACCACATGAACATCACTTACAGCTTGTTAGGAGCTCTGTTTCACAGATTAAATCTCACCTCTTGTTGATTAGGCTCGAAAGCATGCAAAGACCAAACATCAAAGAACATCCTTAAGAAATTTTTTGCATATTTCACATTTTGCAACAGTGCCAGGAAATAAGTATATTTCTCTTCTATTCTGTCTTATGAGAAAAGACTTGGTTAACTTTTGACATGAAGGATGAGGATGGGGACAGAAGGTGCTGTCTCTACAGCTGTCTCCACTGCTGCATATTGCCCACTGTGTGCTAATAACATTGTTTAAGGACGTGACAGATATTGTATAGTCAAATGCTTGTGTCAGTGTTGTGGGTTGCAGTATGCAGAATAATTGCACGGTTTAGCACTGAATAACAAAGAAATACAATGCCTAGAGACCAGCCTTCTTGGAACTCACTACCCTTTAACGAAATGGCACTGCCTTATGATTTAAAAAAAGGCATATGTGAATGCCTTATAGAAGATAAGTATGATTTCTGTGTGCACACATATAGCAATGTAAGTTATAATATCCTGGAATATGTGTCGTAATGTGGTGGTTTTAGAGTAGGTACCTAAAATAGCAGTGATGTACAGCTGATGTAGCAATATTTTAGAAGTATTGGGGTACTGAATAATCCTTAAAGAAATTAGACTTATTGCAATAGGACCCAACAGCTCTAATCACCTGGGGGAGACAGCTGGAAGCTGCCTGCTGAGAGAAATGTTGGGAATGAGAAAAAATCGGGTGCAATTACCTGCACTCTTAACTATCACGCAGAAATCTGTCTGTCACACAAAACACAACTGAAAAGGAATCTAACCCCATGAGATCACTGGCTGAGAAGGAGTTATGAATTAATAACTTACCTATTTTGCAGTACGGATTTGAGGATGTCAGATACTGCAAAAGTAAGATGATGAGTTCTGAATTTTTAGGCAGTGCAATAATGTAGGTCCATTGTAAACTTTTTTGAGCATGTATTCTTTACAGTTTTGAAGTCTTTATGGGAAAGATTATTCAAACTAATTTTGGAATTGATGGTCTTAGAGATTGAAGACAAAAGTGAAAATTTGTTAATTCTAATATCTATATTTAGTTCTTTTGCAGAATGTATATCCTTTCCAGCAGAAGACTATCCTCTTAATTTTTTAAAATATAATGAAAAACAATATTAACCAAAAGAGAGGTAAAATCAACTTATTTCATTAGCATTTGGTAGGACTTTGCATTTCTCAGTCCACATATATCAACCAGGATTTATTACCTCACTTGCTTCTCACTCCTGAGTGTGAATACATTTCATAACAAAGCTTATATTGAAATGAAGATGGTCACTGTATTCTCTAAATCTTAGTGCAGATCATTGTACATGAAAAGGAACTATATGTACAGGGTGCCTACCTTTAAGCCCATGCTGTATGTCAGTCTGCATTCTTGGGGTAATGATGGACTATCTTAACTCTTTCTGGAATCATTATGCCATCAACAGTGTTTTGTGTTCCTGAAACCCCCAAACATCTACTCTGGAAACCAAAAAAAGGCTGAGACAAGAAATCAGATGGTTTAAATACACAGAGGTTGTAAGTGGTTAAAGTGTGACAGTGTTTTTATTGGACAAGAACACCAATTTCATCTGTCTTCAGCACACATAATTAGATTTCTAAAAACTAGTTCAATGAAGATGAAATATTTAACTTTTTTAATTATTTAAATGAACCATCAGTGTCACTAAAATATGTTATTAACTGTGTAGGGGTAACTGTTTTGAAATGCTTTTACTCCCACTTGGCTCTCATGCTTAATAAAAATCAAATTATTATTGTAAGGGCAAAACACAGAAATATTAATTAAAATAATTCATCAATATAAACAATGAAATCAGATATGCTGTGAGATTATCTAGCTAGTCTGTTAATTTACTCTTGAGTTGTACTACAGTATGGAAAAATTTGGTGTTAAAAAGCATAATTGACAATAAAAGGCTTTATTACTCTCTGGGGTAATAGGGAAGTATTAAAATTTAATAAGTGACACTGGTAATCACGTTTAAGAACAAGGAGTTAAATGTATTTTCTTCATTTTATTCCAGGTTATAGCCACAAGCAGAATATCCTCTTGAATAGGCTTCAGCTTGATGTCTTTGTACTTAAAAAAAAAAAAATAGAAAAGATGAGAGTACAGGCAAAAAGTAGATTATTTTAGTGTTTTGAGTGTGATACTCAGGCTCGTTTTGCTGTTAGTTTTTGATGGCAGAAGAACATGGCTCAATGTGATTCAGCTCAGCATGAAATACTGAATGCAGGAAGCATCTAGAAGAGAAATTTCAGTTTTTCTGTAGAATTACCAAAATGATAAGAAGAGTGAAATGCAGAAATTTTCAACTCACATCATGAAAAATGGTTCAAAAGCACTCCTAAAAGCATAGTCAGAAAGGGTAATTTTTAGGCTTTTTTTGACTGTTGCTTAGAGTTCTTGCAGTGATTGTGAATACAGTGCTGATAACCTATTTAAACCTTAAGTACAAATTATAGCATTGCAAAAATTATATGGTGATTTGAATGGAAAGATATTACTTCCCTGTAGAAAGAGAATATTCAGTGCTTTTGGCATTATTTGCAAAGAGATGACAAGTATAATGGTTTTAATTATATTATATTGTATCGTATTGTATTATATTTTTAATAAAGGGAAAGCCAGATTAGAACTCCATATGGAAACACAAAGCTAAAAAGTCTGGTCCAGATTATAAAATCCTTTTCAGTGTTCTTGGACTCTTATTAGTTGGTGAGATATTTGCTCAAATAAGGATGTCAGGACTAAGATCACACTGTGCATCAAAGGAGGACAGCAGATTATGCATTTAACAGCATATTAGAATAATGAATATGAGCGAGAATGTTTTCCAAAGTGGCATGTTTGCCAGTATGGCATTATGCCCACCTCTTGAAGGTATAGAGCATCTGGAATAGTCCTCAAAGACCTACTCAAATCATGGCACAAAATGTTTCAAATAAAAAGTGTCAACTGGATGTGCCTGCTATGTTTTCTTGTGGTTTGTATTAGTATTGTTGAAATCAGAATTGTTTCTTCCGAGGATTTCTATTTCTTTTAAAACACTTCATGATCTTGAAATACTACTCAGTAGCAATTCAAATGTAAACCAGTTACTTTAATACAAGAGCTCACTACGTTTCTTTGGACAAATAACAGCAGCTGTTTGTGTCATGGGTCAAGGATACCTAAGGCAGACAGGGAATTTGACAAAGAGAGCTTATTTTTATTTTAAACATTCGTTATTCTCCTAACTTGCATAAGGAAGGATTCAAGAGAGAGGAAGCAAAGAGAAAATCAATCAGGCATGTTGGGAATATGGAAAATGAATTAATAAGGGGAATAAAATCTATGGCTACATTAACAGCTTGGATTGTATAGAGTTCCTGACTGTGGTCTATGCTCCTACTCTGATTACCCACATTGTGAGAGTCCTGCATCAGCTACAGTCCAACTGGTTTCAGAGTTAGGGCTTGTTCTCTAAATTGAGGCACAATGGGTGTATAACCAGAGATGCTCTTTAGCATGGTTCATGTCTGAGACTTGATTAGACTGCAGTCCTTGTTCGGATGCAAGTTGGTGATGCTGGATGAACCGCTTGGTTTCACTCTTGTGGCAAGTCTTTGTGTATATAAATTCTATATACACACTCTTTGTGTATATAAATTCCAATATTATCTTTGTGCTCAGAAGTTCTAGGCATTGTTGTGGTTTATGTTTTATTATATGCATGGAGATTTTGAAGTGCTGAAGTACACTAGCCTGCTGTTCACTGAAAGACTAATGCAAATTTTTGGTATACCTGACTTAAACATCTAAAGTTTTCCAAGTGCCTTGATGTTAATAGGAGTATGAAACACGTTGTTCTTTAAACAATGAAAAAATCCTTTTTCAATGAATGTTACATGAAATGAGAATAAAAAATTTGATAAGATTTTATGAAAGAAATATCTTTACAAGTTGACTAAGGATTGTAGTGGCGTTTATTGGATTGTAGTGTAATATTTGTGCTGCACAGGCACACAATATTAGATTTAACGTGCCACATAAATGCTAAAGGAACTCCTCACCATATTAGTCTGAAGTCTCAAGTAAGTGGTCATACAGACAAATCTGCAAAGATTTGAGAAACATATTCTGCTGAGATTTATCAATCAAACATACAAATTAATATATTCTGATGAATTAGAAATCTTCCTGTGTGTATATTCCAAAGCAAATAGTCTCATTTTGCTTTGTGAAAGGAAGCAGGACTGTATCTGTTGCACATCTGTGTTGCCTGGGAGGAGGTCGTTGGTAAAATAAGCACTGCAGAGCTAGAGCTCTGACTTCAACAGGAAACAGCTCTTTCCTACTCTGCAGGCAGGAAATACTAATAAACATCCAGCCACCTCAAGAGGGATGACGATAAAAAACAAGAATAGGAGCAAGGAAGGCCAAAGCAAAGCTGGAACTGAACTTGGCAAGGGACACAAATAATAACAGTACTTCTGCAGGTACATTAACCAGAAAAGAAAGGTCAAAGAAAGTGTATCCCAACTGATAATGCTGGAAAACTGATAACAACAGATTAGGAGAAAGCGGAGGTATTTATCAACTTTTTTGCCCCACTCTTCAATAGCAAACTCTCTTCTCACACTTTTTGACTGGCTGGACAGCAGAATGGGGCCTGGGGGAATAAAGTCCTTCCCACTGTAAGTAAAGATCACGTTAACGACCACCTGAGGAACTTGAATGTAGATAAGTCTGTGGAATCTGACAAGATGCATCATGGAGTCCTGAGGCCTTGGCTGTTGTAGTTTTCAAGCCATTCACACTAAAATTTGGAAAGTTTTGGCAGTCAAGTGAAATCCCTGGGGATTGGAATAAAGGGAAGCTCTGTACTCATCCCTAAAAAGGATAGAAAGGAGGACCCTGGGAACTTTGAGCTGTCAGTCTCATCTCTGTGCCTGGGAAGATCATGGAAAAAATCCTCCTAGAAGCTCTGCTAAGGTTCATGGAGGACAGCCAGCACTGCTGCCCCAAAGTCAAGACCTGCCTGACACACCTTCTATGACAAGGTGGCTACAGCTCAAGCTGAATGTGAGTGGGCACTGTGCACTTGCAGCCCAGAAGGTTAACCACGCCCTGGGTTGATAAAAAAAAGACCTTCTGGCCTTTTATAATGAGGTCACTCTGTCAGTGGACAAGGGTTACAGATGTAATTTATCTGAATTTCCACAAAACCTTTGATAGGGTCCTCCACAACATCCTTTTCTGTAAATTGGACAGGGATGGATTTGATGAGTGGTGTTAGATGGATAAGAAAGTGGTTGAATGGTCCCATCCAGAGGGTAGTGGCCAATGGCTCAGAGTCCCAATGGACATCTGTGATAAGTAGTGTCCCTCTAGGATCTGTACTGGGACCAGTATTATTTAATATCTTCATCAGTGACACAGACACAGGTCAAGTGCATGCTCAGCAAGTTTGCAGATGACACCAAGATTAGTGGTGCAGTTGACACTCCTGAGGGATGGGATGCCATCCAGAGGGACCTGGAGGCCCAAGGGAATCCCATGAGGTTTAACAAGACCAGGTGTTGGTGCTGCACCTGGGTCAGAGCAATCCCTGGTGCCAGCCCAGGCTGGGGATGAACAGATGGAGAGCAGCCCTGCCCAGAAGGACTTGGGAGTGCTGGGGGTGAGAGCTGGACATGAGCCAGCCACAGGCACTCCCAGCCCAGAAAGCCAAGTGTGTCCTGGGCTGCATCCAGAGCCCCGTGGGCAGCAGGGCGGGGAGGGGATTCTGCCCCTCTGCCCTGCTCTGGTGAGACTCCACCTGCAGAGCTGCCTCCAGCTCTGAGGTCCCAGCACAGAAAGAACCAGTTCTGGTATAGTTGTAAGTGTGTTAGGTAAATTCCAGAATGCCCAGTGTTCTTGTGTTTTCTAATGTGCATGCTACAGAGATCAATGCTGTAGGAAAACCCACACAGATAATTTTTTAGTGTTCTGATGAGCTTCCCACTCAGGCCACTGTCTTTGAACTCAGTGTGCATTTGCGTTTGATAGTGACCAAGACATTTCACACAGGTGCTAGAGCAAATCTTGCTATCACTTGGAGCATCTGATAACCTTGGATAAATTTGAGTCGAGACATGATTTTCAGTCCAGTCAGTTTCCCCAAGTTTAATTTTGTTATATGCTGCTTCACAGAGGCACAATGTCATGATATCATCACTCACAAGAAAGTTAACTTCTTTATCAATGGCAGGATTAAATGAATATTCAGGTGGTTACTCGAGCTTTTAAATAGAAATTCCCCGAGTAGACCCATGCTGTTTGAGCACACAGGAATAAAGCTTTATGTTAAAGAGTGTCTTTTTTTCAGTTTACAGAATATCATATTTCAATTGTGAATGATTAAAGCATCATATGTATTTGATACAAGTCTGTAAATAGACTAGTAATCATTGAGATTAAAGGTATCACAGTAAACCTTATTTGTTTCTCCAGATGTAGTTACCCTTTGGCTTTATTTGTTAGCAAATTGTGCATGACTTACCTGTCCTGTTGTAATAAAAATCCCAAGTGTATAAACTGTTCAGGAAGAGCAGCATCAACCGGACAAGAAAATTGACATGAAGGCATTCTTTTTTACTGAAAACATTGCTAATTTGCCAGCACTTGGGCTGTGGTAATTGGGTTTCAGACTGGCATCTGTTTTTCAACTGCTATAGACTTAAAATTACAGAAAATAATGCACCTGAATGAAAAAAAAAAAAGGTGTTTTCTTTTATGCATTGAATTTGTAGGTGTTATAGAATCCATAGAACAATGGATGCAACATGGAACAATATGCTGGGAGGAATCTAGCCAGAAAGAAACTTGACGGAAAATTATCTGGAGGCCTGGTGGACACCATGTTGAACATGAGCCAGGATTGTGGCCTTCAGAGCATAATATCCTGGGCTTATTATAACAAACAATATCCTGGGCTTCATCAGGCAGAGCATTGCCAGCAGGGGTAGCAAGTTGATCCTTTTCCTCTGCTCAGAAGTGGTGAGGTCACACATGGAGTGCTGGGTCCAGTGCTGGGTTCCTCACCAGTGCAAGAAATACAAGGATGATTAGGGGACTGCAGTACTCACAAATGCAGGAAGACTGAGAGCTGTGTAAGAGAAGGCTCAGGAGAGTATTACCAGTACATGTAAATATCTGCAGAGCGAGTGCAGAGGGTGGAGCCCGGCTCTTTTCAGTGGATTCTGAAAATACCAGAATCAATAAGCATGATTGAAAGCTTCCATCTAAACACAAGGAAACACTTGTTCACTATGAGAATGACTTGAGCAGTGGGACAGGTTGCCCAGGGAGATCATGGAGTCTCCATCTTTGAAGATACCAAAAAAGCACCTAAACATGGTCCTGGACTACTAACATTATGTGGCTGTGCTTAAGCAGGTGAATTGGACAAGATGGTCTCCAAGATGTCCCTTCCCCACCTCAACCTCAAAATGTAGTGATTCTTCGATTAAAGAAAGTGTAGTTCAGTATCAGTGTCATGACATATTAACACCCAGCTCATCTCATCAGATTTACCTTTCCAGAATATGACATCATTCAAAGAGGAGAAAATCTGGACATAAATACATAAATACTGTTGAGATGACTGTATAAGTTGTCACTGTGAGTTGCAGTAAGTCAGGGATGTGGACTTAATGATTTGGACTCAGTGACATATAAGTTTACTTGACAATGAATCATAAATCGTCTAAATAAATATCTTAGCTCTTGAATTGTGAGAAAATTTCAAAATGAGTAAAAATTCAAGCTCAGATATGGCTATTTGAACCTCTGGACTGTTCTGTTCTGTCAAATAATAATTTTTTTCTTCAGAAATTTAAAAAGAAAAGTGTTAGAAGGGGAATTAATTTTTCTGTGTGTCACCTCAGTGTCTGAGCATCTCACAGATGAGGTGTGTTGTACAGCTCCCTGAAACCTTCAAGATTACTTTTGCTGGGTTTTTGTCTAATTTTTCACTAAAAAAGTAACTGCTTATCCCCACTTCTAAAACCTTGCACACTGAAGTAGACATTTAACTCCTGAATTCTTTTCAATTTTTTCCTAAGAAATTATACGAACTCTGGTATTTCATACTGGCAAATTGGCTGAAACAACAGCTTAATTTGGTCTTTTACCCAGAGATTTATTTTTAACTGTTAGAGCATCTGCACCATCCCATACCTGTCAACCCCTTTACCTTGGCATGAGAGGTGAAGACAGAAATATATCCCACTTATATAAAGATCCAATTTTATTTGCTAAGGTACCTAAGATACACACATATAGAGATTATATTCCTCCATAACTTCAAAGAAATTAGAACAATAATTTAGTTATTAACTGTTATAATTTTTTTCCTGTTAAACATCAGAAAAAAAAGTTTTCCTTTCATGAATGGTTTTGCAAAATGATCATTCAGTACACGTGTATTACTCTCTGCTTCATGATTAGGGAATTACTCAATAGGACTTATTTTGATGTTATCTGGAAGCTTTACCACTAAGATCAGTCAGTTTGGAAGAACACTGAGCAGACCAGAAAGCTGGGATATCAAAGTCTTGGAAAATTGTTTATTAGCATATCGTACATTTGAATTTGTTTTAATAATTTGGATAATATTTAATGTTTTGTAGCGTAGTGATATTTTATCCTGCCAGTGCAAAAGCACTAACTGCTTTGCTGGTTGATTTTGCCTCAGACAGCATTCAGACAGTATACTGCTTGTCCATGATTTACTGACTTCTGTGGAGAATGTATCATAAAGTCACTTCTAATGTATTTTGTTGTCATGTACTGGCTCCTTTCTAGAGGTTTTGCATCTTTCATTATCTCATTTTGTCCAGAGATCCTCCAAGAAGCCAAGGGTGAAGAGGCACCAACACAATGTTGCTGGATCCACAGGAGGTGACTATCTTCTGCTTAATCTGTCTCTCTGCCTCTGTCTCCACCCTCTCTTTTCTATTTTTTTCTCTCACTCTACCTCACATTTTGCTGTTACGTAAAATCTGTAAGTTTGACTTTGGTGTATGCTCTTGTTAGCACCACAGGTAGAGGCACTGCTCAATAATCAGATCTTAGCAAACACTTGGAAATGAAAAAGCAGCTCATTGGTTACTTACTTTTATCAGATCAATACTACAGCTGGAGATACCGATTTTGTACTTGTACTCAGCTTGTAAATGAATTGTGGTTAGGTGATTTACTTTGTTCAGCCTATCAAAATGCTACTTGCTCCCTCGCTGTATTTTAAAATTTTCATATGAATTTGTTTTATCAGGCAACCTTCTCTTTCAAGTTCTTATTTTGGATAGATATTCTTCCTCAGACACGGTGTCTCTGGAATGTTTCCCTGGATGATACTAGTAAATATATTTAGCACTAAGAATTCTTGCTTGAACACTAAATACACATTTAATATCACTCATATTTTGATGCCCTTAGCTATATTATTTTTATATTTTTGATAAATTAAAGATGTTTTTCTTTTTTTTATATTTTCTGTTTTCCACAGTAAATGAACACAGCTCTGAAGGAATTCACATTTAAATAGCACAGGTCCTACTACGCATAAATGTGGAATGCTTTAAATGTTTACATGTCTATAGTTTAGTTAATATTTCTGCATTCAATATTTCTTTTCTGTGGTAGAAAGTAAATTAGCCATTAGACTGTGATATTTAGTTTTCCTCCCTGTTGATCTGCTTTATAGGTTTTGAACTTTACCTTTAAAAGTCTGTCCTTTACCACCTTCAGGTGAAATTTTGACTGTAATAAATGTAGTAAGTGACTGCATCTTACACTGCATTAAAAACCTTCACCAAGTATTTCAGAAAAGTTTGCAGTATTTGACTGAAATAAAAAGTAAAGAAACTTTGCTTAATGTTATGGAAAGAAACTTGGTGTTAGCACCACAAAGAGAAATCTATGATGACTTTGTGTCATGGATTTAGCCCACCAGGAAATTAGGCACCATGCAGCTGCTCGCTCAACTCTCCTCTCTCTATCCCCTGCTCCAGTGGAAGGGAGAGACAAATTAAAGTAAAATTTGTATGTTGGGATAAGAACAGTTTAATAATCAAAAATAAAGTAAAATACAACAATAATGCTAAGTGCTAATGACAATAAAAAGGGTGAAACAAGTGATGTGCAATGTAATTGCTCACCACCTGCTGACTGTCCTTTCCAAACCCAGATTGGCTGCTCTTCCAGGAAGTTCCCTCCATTTTATATATTGGGCATGATATTCTATGGAGTTGGAATATCCCTTTACCCATTTTGGGTCACCTGCCCTAACCATACTCCCTGCCAGTTTCCTTTAGGTACCTCCTCACTGGCAGAGGCAAAAAAAAAAAAAAAAAAAAATTAATCCTTGATTTAGGATAAACACATCTTAGCAAAACCTAAATTATCGCTGTGTTATCACCATTCTCATTCCAGATCCAAAACATAGTACTGTAACAGCTACTTAGAAAAAAATTAACTCTATCCTAGATGAAACCACGACATTTTGCCACTATGGACTTTATGTTGTTTTGTGGAATTAACACCATTATACAGCCTAACAAAATGACCTGGAAGCAGTTTATTTATTTACACTGTTTATTTATTTACAGTTACTGATGATAAACATGCATAAGCTTAATTTTAAACAGAAAAATAGCACCATGTACCCAGGAAGCCTTTGTCTGCCCTCCTAAACATCTTTTTATATCTGCAAGTTTCATGTTCAGAAAAACATTTGTATACAGGAAGAAGGTCAATATGAGTAAACTACAGGCAAAGTATGTGATGGAAAACCAAGGAGCTGTTCTGACATCTTATCTGACAAAAGCAAGGTTCAGAATTAACTCCCATATTATTATTTTCCATTTACTTCACTTTGAAGGAAAAGAAATTGAGCCACTAACCCTAGGACAAATTTGCTCTTTTCATTGTTTTATTTAGATTTTTACCAAGTTGCATTGGTGCTCAGGGTTTATTAAACAAACACATGTGTTTGTCCTGAATGATTTACAGAGCTTGAGAAAAATCCCATATTCTTTGAAATGGACTCCTTGGGCATGTCTTTGACAGGTATAAGAAACTAGCAACTGAACATTCTCTACACTTGACATCATCTCTTAATGGCAATCCTCTGAAGCTTAGCTGCTAAAATGCCATCCGCTGCAGGAAACATGAAATGCAGTAATTTCTGATAGAATCTTAAATGAAGCCTCTAATAATGAAGCTTAACTTAGTTCAGTTATTACTGAATACTGCATAGCTGTGATAGAACTTCATTTCATAATTTAGTCTTATTGCTGTGGGCAACTGGTTTCCAAAAAATGATTTAGTACTTACCTTCACTGGACAGCCTGAAGTCCAAAATGGCAAAGTCTGCCTGCTATGTCAGTGCCTGTCAAGGGTGACTGCCATAACTGATTTTAAGCATTGGATTTTGTATAACTACCCTCATTCCTCTGTGTATCCCTTTGTTCTTGATTTACCTAAAAATCTGAGCATTCTATTGAGTCTTTATGAACATGTTGTTCTGAAGGTCCTTGCATAAGACACTTTTCTAGAAATACATTTCCTAATTTTGTGTCAACTCTTGGCTCTGGACTTAACAGCCTGAAGCTACCTTAAATGGTCCAAGTGGGTTAATGGTATAAAAGTAAAATGACCACAAATTTTGTCCTGGTCAATAGAAAAAAAATCACTTAGAGAAAAACCTATGCATATGTTTCAAAATACATGTTCATTTTCTTGATCTCTGTAAAAATTTATATGCTCCACGCTTTTTTGGTTTTCTGTCTTAACATTCCTTAGCTGACAGCTGTAGTTAAAAATTTACCTGTATTATGTCTGATAGTATTTTTCAGAGTATAAAGTGGTTTTAATAATTCATATATTCATAAATTATTTTTGTTATTTGTTCTTCCTTTTCTCCCAAACATTACACCTTTAAACTAGGAAATAATATACTACTGACATCATCATATATAAAATAAAGATGCTTTAGCTTAATTACAAGGATTCTTACTTCTTTATTAGATACATTGCTTGAGTCCAAGGTCACTAAGTAATTCATTCTGTAGCCAAAACCATGTCTGCTCTTTTTAATTATGAACAACGTTATAAATATGTGTATCCCAAGTTTGATAATATGAATTTCAGTAATTAGTTTTTGAAAACAGCTGAATGTGCTGATAAGCCATATTTTTTCCATGTAAAGTTGCTTTTATAATTATATCTTTTAAATACTTTTGTATTTGATGAGAGAATGTAGCCAATGTAAAGATACTAGAGATGTGATTGCATTGTTCAAATTCAGTTTAATTTTTAATTTAATTTGAGTGCATCCAAGGAAGGTAGCAAAAGAAGAAAGCTTCCTAGTCCCCAACCAAAGTTCTCTATCCACAGAATAATAACAAGGAAGAAAATAGTATTTATAGTATTCACACCATTTTATGTAGAAAGAAGTTTCTAGAAACCAGAATATCACAACTTTGTGGGAAGCTCAACACTGGAATTCTCCTTAGACATGTTGCAGGAATAGTTTCTGTCGCAGGCCGCTTGACTGCCCGGCTGGTCAATGGCCGACAGTGTCCTCGTGTGCCCGGGAAACGGATCTCGCGTGGCACAAGCGCGTGTGCAGCGGCAAGGCAATGCCTTTAGCCTTCGCGCGACAGCTCCGAGGCTGGTTGATATTTCCAAAGCCCAGGCTGGGGCTAGCAGCAGCTGATGATGAGAATGCGACGCAGAGGCAGCAAAAGAATCAAGGAGGACTCGCCTGTGGTGTAAATCCAAGAGTTTATTCCATGCCCTGGAGGGGGCAGGAGAACTCGCCGCAAGGACGAGAACCACAAAACGAGCCCCGAAATAACCGTTGCACCAGGTCTTAAAGGGGGGGGAAAAGGGGAGGAACAAGGGACAGGACAAATGAGGTACATGAAGGGAGATGACAGTATCCAATAAGCAGCAAACGTAGGAGGGACATATTTAAATAAGCCAATGGGAAGAACAGAACTTTAGAACCTTCCAGCTTTGTATGAATATTAAACCAACTATATGAATATCTAAACCATCTATGAGGAGAAAGGGGAGGGGATGGTACCTAGCTGGACAGCAGCCCACGGCGGGAGACTGCCCCAACCTGCCTACCTCTCAGGGCTCACTGTCCCAAGAGGTGTCATCTACCCAATCCGCAATCCCCATTGAAAAGGCAGGTTGAGCCGCAGCCTCGAACGCCACGGGTGACTCAGCCGGTGGCTCCACCACCGGCTGGGTGACCGCAACAAGTTTCTTTCAAAAGATAACCTTATTAATGCCTTACCTTTGAGTAGACAGAAGGTAAATCTCCTGAACCACTTCTATGCTTATATTGCACTCTAATTTGACTTCAAGACAGTTATCAAATCAACTTCTACCAATCTCATGTGTTACTTTTCTTGCAACAAATCCTGTGTCATGGCTGTTTAACTTCATTGCCACAATGGTCAAGCAGGTAGTAATTTTCTTCTCAGCTTTAATCAGATATTAGCTTTATACTCCTTTGTCCAAGGCTTTCTTGTATTTTCTTACAGTGTTTCAGATTAAATAGCTGTTGACAATGTATTTGTTTTATTTTTTAATATTTTTTGACACTCTAAGAGCCAAAGTTAGACTAAGTATGCCGTCCAGTATTCTGGCAAGCAGGGCACTTATCCTAGAAAATCTATTTAGCACCATCTCTTCATTTCTCTATCCTATTTGAAAGAAAATCAAATTTTGAGGAAATATGAGCTGTGGATCTGTTGAAAGAATGAATGACTGGACTAACCATAGTATCTACGTCACATCTAAGGAATATGTCAAATGTGAAAGTGTTACAGGAAGACTCAGAATCCCTATGGAGATTTGAATTGACAGTAACTTGGTTGCTGGCTTCATGATCTAAAGTTGCAAGATGTTACAGGGTTTAATGCTTCATACAGAATTGTGTTCTGGGTGGAGAACTGCTTACATTATATTTGCATTCATTTTCCTGTAAGAACAATGTGTAGGACTGTTTCCTCTCACCAAACACCTTGTATGGCTTCTACGGATTTTTTTAGTTCCGTAAAGAGCCATTCTGATAGCTTAGAAAGTGAAAGATAAGTTCAATGTCAACTTACCTGCCATAAATAGCCTGAAGCTGTAATTGTGTATAAGTTAAGAAAATACGGTGTATCTGCTAACAAAACTATCTAATACAAAACTATCTAATTTTTTACTTAGTTTTAGTTGGAGCATGTAAAAACAAGTGAGGAGAGGTTCTGCATTCAAATGCAGAAGATGAAAATAGAATCACATAATGAAGGTATGATTTGTCTGACTACCAATCATGTAAGCTCACTAAATTTGCATAAGCATATAATACTTCTATTGTAATGTCTTTGTTCTTATTTGTTGTGTTCACACCTGTGTTGGGTAAAGAGAAGCATACCCTCTGTGCTTTGGTGGATAAAGAACAAAACTCTAATGGGTCTGCTGGGTTCTCCTAGTATCTGTTTCCTGCAAACACTCAGTTTCATCAGGTTTGAAGCACAAGGGCATCCACAGATGTACATACTTAAACAGCCTCTTGTCAAACTATCCAGAGACAGCATCTCTTGATCTACAGGAAAAAAGAATATTATACAGGCATGTTTTTTCAAGAGCATGCATGTTGCAATGAAACTTTTTTTGATAACATGGAGGCTTTCCTGCCATTTCTGAATACTAAAATTCTTCATTTCATTCTAGGTGGAAATGCTTAATGATTTATGATCTCAAGTGAATAATTTAATGTGCAGCATCACTGTATCAGCTTAAAATTTTCACACTAAATCTTGTAATAATTCCTTGAAACACCATATGGCTGTCAAAATGCCTCTAAAGGAGCAATACATCATTAGGTAAAAAGCACTTGAACATTTTTAACCTTGATTGATATATATACTGTAGTATTTTTAACTACGGACTCTATTAACATAGCACAACACTGATATAATACTGACTGTTAAAGAAACTCTGAAAGCCACATTCATTTAATAACAATTTCTAAACATCTGTCACTTGATATTTAGGAAACAGGCATATTTATGGGTGGTATTTAATAACTCTGGTGTTTTTTTGATTGCAGGGTAGAGAGGAAAAACCATCACAGAGATTGAAAACTATTTTAATGCTTGTGACTGGCACTTTTCATGGTGACTTCTGTGATACAAAAGATTCCACAAGGTTTTGACAGCTACTGAGTTAAAGAAAAGACAGATAAGTACCAAACAGCCACAAAACCCCATCCCAGCAATATAAGAATGAGGAAACAGAAGTAATCATGGAAAACACTGAATTACCGTTGTCCTTCAAAATGTCATAAAGTAAGTAAAAACTCCAGCTGTAGAATGGGAAAGAATTTCCCATTTAAGTTGGATGATTTTTTGGGCATAGCCATACAATTTACTGCTTAATGAAACATATCAGCATATGTAACTATACATCACAATTTTACCTTGTTTCATTCATGGAACAGAGCCATGCCTGTTTGAACCTTTTTGAACCAGTCTTCAAAGAGTCTTCAAAGTCTATTTTGTTGTTGTACCAATGCAACATAGAACAAACACACACAGCACAAGTCAGCAGAGAAAGAGTTGCACAAAAGAACCCTTATTTTTAAGGAATTGGTGTATGCCTTTGGCAGATTTTGTACAGCATATTTCATTAGTTGAATTTTAAAAAATCAGAAGAAGAGCAGAATAGATTTGACTTAGAGCCTTAAGTAACCATTATTATGACAATAACAAGGTGACTTGTATGTCCACTTCTGGAGAATGTTATCAACAATATTTTATTATTACTATGACTTCCTTTTTAATAAGTTTTGACCTCCTGACAGGCAGACCTTTTCAAGCAGTTACTGCAGCCAGTAATGACCGTCACTGTGAGGTCTTTGGATGACATTGATTATCAAATTCATCTTTTGTAGACTAGATCTGAAATATTAAGATAATCATCTTGACCTCTTGTTATAAAAAGAGTAAACTCGTATTACTCTTCTGTTTGCCCCAGAAGGGAAGGGTAACCCAGGTTCTGGTTATTAGAGCCCTTGGGGTAGATTAGAGTGAAATAACACTGACTGATCAATGTTTATAGATACATATATATGGACTTATGGGTTTATTTTAGAACAATTTGATTGTAATGGAAAGCAGGTATGTAGCCATTTTGGTTATTATTATCGATAGTAATATAGCAATAGAAAAGCATAAAAATGTCACTTAAGAAACTATATAAGAAAAAGAAAGAAAGCAAAAGAAAGGGTAAGAGTTAAAAGATATCACCACATGTAGATCCAGCGTAATCCCAAGCAGAAGAGCTCAGCACCTCCCTCTCCACTTCTCCTCTTCAGAAGGATGCAGAGAGCAATGAGGTTTCCTCTCAGCCTCTTTTATGCCAAATTTCACAAACCCAGATTCCTCAGATGCTACTCACAGGCTATGTCTTCCAGCACTTCCACCAGTTAAGTTGCTCTTCTTTAGATGCATTCAAATGTCTTACCACTGTTTTCAAATTGGATCTGGAGATAAATTCAGAGTCTAAGGTCTTAGTCCAAATATCAAGAAAACTGAAATATATAATAGGTATTTGAATGGTTTCATTCAGGATTTATTTCATGAGAAAACTGAATCCACGTAAATAGTCTGCTGCTGAAGGTAGGTGTCTTCTCCCTACATCCCCATGTTTGATCTGCTCTTTGCCTAGAGATGACTCAGATTTCTCAGATCATAAATATTCATCTTAACTGGAAACATAGTGATCCAATTGAAACAGAAGAAAAGTAGTCTATCCTGAGAAAGTGAATATTGTTTGTGCTAGGGTGATAAGATGAACTTGTTTACCTTGTGATTATTTTATCTGCTGTAAGGAAGTGAAATGAACCAATATTGATAAGGGAAGAAGGCAGCACACGTAGAGGTAAGAGATGTGGGGATTGGAAAGGGTAATATGGCAGAGCAATATCTTTCCTACAGTTGAAATCTTGAAGACTACTTTTTCAAATAAATCTTGTGTTTGAATAGCTGAGAGGGATGAGGGGACACAAAGCAAAGAAAAGTCATAGTGAAATGTTCAACAGTGACACTTGCAGCCTAAACAATTTGGTAGAGTAAGCTGCAGTATATACAGTCTTCTAATGAGACGATGAACATTTCTTGTGAGTAAAAATGTATGTGGGAAGGTGTTTCAGAATGAATTCTCAGTTTCCAATGTTATGATCCTTAGCAATATCTATGCATTATTGTTTTAGGTGTGTATGCGCCATTATTTTTTCTATAAATTCCTCTTCTCCTTTGATGTCAATCTGCTTTTATTTCTGCCTGAATTGATGAGAAATAATCACTGCATTGATATTGGAGGATGCTTAAGGATAAAGATTTCTCAGCTTCTAATTTATGAGACATAAGAAAGGAATTACTGCCCAAGTTTTTAGTCAAGCATCACGTCCCTTACTTTTCTAGGTATAAGAAATCTGCTGTCTTCAGGCTGTTCTGCTTCCCTAGGGATCCCCTGTCTCATGAATCCTGCCCAACAATGTTATTACTCTTGATATTAGAAAATAAAATTTCCTGAACCAGAAAAGAATATTTGCTCAATTTTCTTACCAGATACTGCTCATGGGTACTCAGCTTTTGTTGTGTAAGGACAGGGGTGTTAAACCATATTACTTGCTAACAGTACTGTTTCCAAATAGCTCTGTGCAAACCACATTTATCATCTCATGTTGCAATATTATAGTTTGGTTTTAAAAAAGCCCAAACAGATCCATAAATGAGGATCAATAGGACAGAGTTAACTCTTTACAAAATACAGTAGTTGGGTATGTTATTCCAGTTTCTGAAGTGAAGGAATGTTTTACTTTAATTCCTGGAGTACATATATTAAGAGATTAATCAGGAGTTCTAGACAATATGATACATGAAAATATTTATATCTCAAATTTAAGTTAATTCAACTTTAAAAAATTTCTAATACATTACTAAAGAAAAGCAAAATAGTTATTTCTGTAGGATGGAAAATCTTTTTCTTCTTACAAGTAAGAGAAATACACAGGTTGTGTATTTTTTTGAATTGCTCTGTGGAGCCATTTCTATAGATTTCTATATATCCTTTAATTGGCATTGGATGTTTCTTTCATGATCTGTTCTTTAATTTCAGTGGAGATGCCTTGAAATTGTCCTGATTCAATAATAATCCTAGAATTTTGATTAGAAGATTGGAAAGCATAATAAATCTTTCATGCACTCTGAAGTACTCAGAGAAGACACTAATATGATCTACAGTGAAGAGCAGCAGCAAGTATTAGGTGAGTTACTGTTAGCTGATAACTCCAAGTCTTTCAAATTTATGGAAAAAGTCTGACCTCCACTCACTGATGGGATGTACAGATACTCTCTTTCTCCTTTCGAAAAATAAGCCTAATAATGAGAAAAACTTTTCATAGCTGTCTGTTTCTATTGATAAACATAAATTTGTACGAGTTTTGGCTTAGTCACCTACTGTAATTGTACATTTAATGAAAAGCGTTCAAGCCCTAATCCTCCATTCTAGGCCAAACTACACAAGCAATTTCTTTTATATCTTCCTTTCCCAAATTTTATTGCACACAAAAGTGTTCCTAAGTCAATTTCAATAAAATTTGAGTGTGTTTCATAAGATATGATCTCAATTGTTTCTCTGTCTATATCAAAGAATGCAATCATACTCAGCAAAATGACGCCTTTTCAACATTTGTTCTACCTGCTGATTGGAATCTTTTTACCTTCTTTCCTACTGGGGAAAATTTGAGTAAAAGAGAGAAGAATTCTTCTTCATTTTTATTCCAAAAATAAAGATAGGGAATAGGTTTCTTTGTTGGCTTCGTCTGAACTACAACTGTCACAAAAATTCAGTTTGCAAGAAATGCGGCATTTGCTTGATTCTAATTTATGCTCCTGCACCTATGCTCAGCTTTGACAGCTTATAAAAATTGAAAGTTAAATGTCAGTGGGCTGTAATTTCAGGGTATGCCTGTATTTTTCTGTTGACTCAGGACTGTGAAAAAAAAAAAAGGATGGTGTAATACAACTTGGAATAATGAGGTTCTGTAACAGTGGTCAGTACAGAACAGAAAAAAGATAAGGAAAAAATACTGCCTTCAGATATAAACAAGGACAGAAGCAAAGGCTTTATTTTTGCAACAATAACAGAAAATTGTTTCCTTTGTATAGAAGAGAGAATCTCCCTGGAAAATAGGAATAAATGAATATTTGTGTTTCAGCTTGGCGTCAAGACAGTTTTTTGATTGAAATCCTAATGTCTAAGGAATTTGATTTTAATCTAGAGGTACTTCTTCATGGTCCTTTTAATCCATAATATTTTTTTTAGTAGCTAAGGTTGGTGAGTAGTGCATTTCTTTTCAGGATTATTTGGCTACTAAATCAAATTAGTGATTTTGGAGTCAAGTTAGGAGAAATGCCTGCCTGGTAAGAACCTTCATTGTGTCTTGAGATTCAGCTATTGCTAAGCAGAGTCAAAGCAAATGTCTAGAAAAAAAAACCAGGCACATTTGCTAAGGAATTATTTCTTTACTGTACTTAATCTGAGTTTTCTTTGCTTCTTTCAAGGAAAATGCAAAGCAATATCTGAGTGAAAGTGTCAAGACTTTACTTTGTAATTCAAGTCTGATCTTTAGACAGGCGCTGTGAATTGATGACATCACAGCCAATTTATTTGTTCAAAAACAACTCATAGGAATTAAACTCCAATATTTGTGCTTTTTTAGAGAGTATTCAATGTCTGAAGCTGCCTGTATTCAGGTATTGTGTACTATTTTGTATATTCTTTTTTCTTATATAATGAAAATTTACAGACACTGTGGCCTTTGCCCAAAAAAACTGAGTTAAAAAGTCTATGTATTACCCAGGAAATCAGACATAAAATGCCAGAATATTCCATTTACATATACTTTACATAATTCTGAAATGGTAACCAGCTACTTTAAATTTTAAGCAAGTATTATTCTAATTATTTTATGTTATTGAAAAAAGATGCTTTTTTCACTATTACCGTAAATATTTTAAAATGTTTTATAGAATATTTAGCCCAAATTGTGGTTCTTCTTCTGAATTAATTTTTCTTTCCTCCTTAACATGTTGAGATACAAAGTTAATGTCTCAATATTTTATTTAATAATTTATTCTATTTTCTGAATTTTACTCAAGCAGATCTCTTTTTGAAGCAAATAAAACCAAGTGATGATAGTGGTTTTTGATGAACATCAAGAATCATTCATCAGCTGGGAACTGTAACTTAAGCTATAACTTAACATCACAATATCTTAAGCTTTTACTGCTAAAGATTTGTGTATTGGGAGAATGGAAGACACCCTCTGTCCTTTCATACGCAGAAGAACAGAAATACAGCTACCAGTAAAACCTGATCTACTTTACAAGATACAATTTTTTGGAAGAGCATTATGTTGAGTTCCATTTTCACAGATTTCGCAGAATATTAAGGGAGTGAATTTATAAACAATGAAAGCAGAAAAAAATCTACTTGTTTTACTAATAAATTACAGTAATTATTTCAACAAGGTTAACACTGTGACTTGAGTCTTTTGTCTTCATAGAGATAAGTAAACAACTGGAAGTAATGAGATATTGAGACACACAATATCTAGTTTTCTTTGATGTACTTCAGTTTTTTAGAATATAAGCTGTAGAAATCCATATGTTTAAACCCTCTACTCTTCCCATTTCCTTGCATGTTAGAAAATTATCCTTTTGCTCTCCCTGGTGAGCCCCTTGGTTATCTACTTACTAATATTAGACTTCAAGAGCGTGTTGTAGCATACTTTGATTGTAGCTACTGGATCCAATTACTTTTGCCAAGAGCACAGGGGATGAAGGGCTTCTGTCATCAATATGCAGGTTATATTTATGGGAACAAAACACTATGTGTGTGAAAGGGCAAATGTAAATGATGAGTTAGGTCTGAATTATATCAGACAGGCTTTAGCTTTGTTGCCCTACCCTGACAATTCACTTGCTAGGGGCATAATTTAACCAAATTAGAGCCCTCTGTCAAGTTTCTGTAGGGGTCCTACTTGTCTTTCACAATGTGGAACATCAAACTAAAAGGGAATTTAAGCACAAATAATTTTTATGACTGCAGGTATTTTCTATGATGTGAGTTTTAGAGAAATAAGCTAGGGGAATTCAGGCACACTGCATTTTCTAAGGTATGTGTTAGCTGAGATGGAACTACACAGATAAAAGGAGAGGTTTGGAAGGTGGACTTTTATCTTTCATTTGCATTTCCTCAGGGACACATCCTTCCTTGGGATGCAGGTTTGCTTTACACTCATAGTCATATGAAGTACTATAAAATGTCCACAATGAATCACTGGTTACTCTTCTTCTGAAACAATTGCATTATTTGGCAAGTTCAGTGAGATATTCTTTACTTGACATGATAATGGAGGTATGTCTGGTTTGCAGCATCTCTCACAGGAAAAAAAAACTACACAAAGTGTTATTTCAGAGTCATCACGAGTTGAAAAAGACAAGTAGATCTGAACTAATCTATTTAAACTCATTACTTGGAATCATTAAGTACTTTAATATTAAAGAATTAAGTTCTTTTGGGATGCAAATAAAAATAAACAAGAAATGGGTTTAGAACATCTTGTTTCTTTTTTTTTCTTGTCCCTTGAATTTTTTGGGATTTTATGTGTATATATTCCTAGTCTAACTTAATTATGTTGCTAACTCTTTTAAAGCATAAATATTTCCAAGTTAAAAATAATTAAGAAGTAGTGAGTTTTACATAATTAAACTAAGAGAAAGGAATAGAGCAGTTCAGAAAGGATTTTACCAGATAATCTCAGAGAGCTCAAACTTGACCTTTCAAACAAAACCTCAGCAAAAACATTTCCTGAGCAGCCTTGGTTTATTTTTTTTTTTTTTTTAGTTTTTCTGAAGAAAGAGCCTTAGTAATGATTTGTGCAAGTGTTCAAATATGACCTTGATATTTCTTTCCTGTTAAGTAGAAAAACAGAAACCGCCAAATAAAACCCAAAACAAAAATCCACAAAAAAATGCCTCAACAATGTATCTCTCTTCCTCACAGCTGGAAACACAACATGGCTTGTATGATTTTTCATGTCGTTCAAAAGCCTACTTTTAAGTATGAGCTTGGGAGGGCCCAAACGACATATTCAATTATTCAGTAGTAAAATCAGATAAATAAAATCTACAATAGATTTTTTTCAAGTTGTAGTTCTTTGGGAGTGCAGTAGAGGTGACATAGGGAATTTACATTTACAATAAAAAATTATTTAATGGTTCTCATTTGTCAAAACATAGAGTGCATGCTTATAGCTAGTTGATACCTGTTTTGTGTCAATGTTGTAACTACAGACAACTGCATTCTGTATTTTTATTTTACTGTGTGTTTTTTGGATGGGACACTATTGGGTAAGTGCTCATCTTTGAAAGGGGTTCTTCAAGATTTGATTTATGTATATTACTTGTAAAAGTAGTAGGAAAGATGTGGGGATTATAGAGCAGTGAAAATGTGCCTTCAGACTAATGTAAAACATATTGCTATTTGCAAGTCAAATGCACATCGAAGACTTTGGATCTGGGTGTGAATTGTGATCCACCAGTTCTCAGAGTTTGGGGAATGACTTATGGCATGGAATGTTATGAAAATTGTTTTGGTAAAATATGGATTCTAGTAATAGGTCAAATTCCAAATCACCTCTGGTAGCTGTTAGCAGGGATGGTTGCTGCAGTCCTATTAATGTAATTGTATCTGATATATCTGAAAGGCAAAGATACAGCAAAGAAGTATTATTACCTCCACTTCTTACATAGGAAAGTTTAGGGAATGACAGGTTAGTGATTTTTCAAGTCATATGGCACAAACAATAGCAGGGAAAGAGACCTGTTCACTTGATTTGCTGATTCTAACTCTTAAATATTTGTTCTAGGCAACCACACATTTATCTATTTCACTGAAAAGCAGCACCCATCTTACACAGTCCTGTGAAAAAGTGGAGTGTCGATCAGAGTGATGTCTAAATCCTTCTGTATGGTGCTTGTCACACTCAGCAGTTCAGAACTGTCTGTCTGCTTTCCCAATTGAACTCCAAATGACCTCAGTTCTGTAAAACAGTCTTTCTGTGGTTAATGCCTTTCATATCAGCAGCCTCTCATGTTTCCAAGATTTTGCTGTGAGTTTGGTTCCTGGATTTCAGGCTACAAAACTCTTTCCACCCGCGGGAACAGACTGAAGTAGCTTTCCATTTCTAAAGTAAAGTTATAGTGCTTGAAGAACAGTATTTTTTTTTTCTGTGAGTGTTTTTAATTAAGTTTGCAGTAGGTTTTTTGTTCTGAGGGTAAGAAATGTGAAATCTCTGAAGATTTTTATTTTGGTGTATAGGAAGGAACTGGAGGCTTATCATCAGAGCATGTTTAAATGAAAGAAAATGATGCTACACTAGGCATTATGGTAGCCAAGCTGGATTCTGTCTGAAGAGTATTTTCCTGATCCATGAAATTTATATCTCTTAGTTATTGCATTCTGAAATAATTAAGATTGCCATTGGGTTATTTCCCCTCGAAAGCACTTTAGCTCAAATAAAAACTATTCCAAAGAAGAGACAGGGCCCGGCAAATGAAGGACAGGCTCAAAAATCATCATGGTATCTCCCATCTGTTATTTGTTCTCAGTTTTATCACTGTCTTGCCATGTGATTTGGGACAAAAATGTTTCCTGCTGAGTGTATTGGCTTTTCTACCTCTAATACTTAATCACTGGCCAGCTTCTGGGTTGTAAATGTTTTTTCATGCCTTTGCTTAAGAGAATATTTGAGGAATCAGCAAATGTTTTTCTGGACAGCTTACTGTGACTGTATATGCCCCTTTGATGTATTTAAATCCCAGTCAGATATAGGCAAATATTCTTGTCCATAGATGTGAAGCTATTTAATATTGCACCTTTGTAGATGCAAATACATTGGACAGTCAATAGTAGGAGCTGAAAATAACATTCATTATGCGCACTTTGTCAGCTTACCCAAGACTAGAACTGATATTGTCATTGCAGTCTTTATAATTTTACAGACTGCTCATAATCTGGGGGTTGTAGAAATAGATACTTAGAATAATTGAAGCTATGTGAGAGTTTGAAAGACTTAAGAGAATGGCTTGATTTTGTAGCTGCTTAACATAGTAATGTTTCT
Organism: Orthonyx spaldingii; assembly: GCA_013397795.1. NCBI lineage: Eukaryota > Metazoa > Chordata > Aves > Passeriformes > Orthonychidae > Orthonyx > Orthonyx spaldingii. The sequence goes on along the minus strand of VZTJ01002244.1, from coordinate 132,660 downwards.
CTCTAAACCTATTCATTTAAGTGACATTTTCTCAACAGTGTATTATAATTTTTGATTTTATAATAAATTTCTACTTTAATAATTTAAAAATTTTAATTAAATCATTAATCAAGTGTTCTTTATGTGTGAGATCACTTTATTTTTATTTACAGGAAAATTAATAAAATTTTGACATTCACTTAACATTGAATTTTCAAAGAAAAACTTAACAGACTTTTAGAGCAATTCTGTACTTTCATAGCTTAGGAGAAAATTCTCTTTTATGATGTTGAAACAGATTTTTGATAGAAATGACTGCTGAGTGGTATCCTCAAGATACAATAATGTCTTATTTTTCCCTTTTCTCCTTGCAGAAAGTTTAAGTTAGTTTCTAATACAAAAGCCTAGGATACAATTCGGCAGCATTTAGAACCTGAATCCTCAAGTTTTTATTTCTGATCACTATTCTCCCTGTCATGATGTAAGATTTTTAGGTCCTTATTTCTTACCATAAGGAATTTTTTTCCTTATTTTTAATTTGTGTTTCTAAAGCATGGGCAATTTAAAAATGCATCTGTGCACTACAGGATTAGTTTGCCTCCAGCTGGCAGTCCCATTATTGGTTTGTTTTTGTGATGTGCTTAAGACAAAGCAGTTGCCTTTATCAACAACAATGTAGTTTCCTATACAGATATTTTTTTAGTTATGCTTTAAATTTTGATTTAGTACTTTTTGTGCAAACCATTTACAGATGTTGGAAAATAGAAATTAACTTGAGTCAGTATTTCTGAACTTAATCAAATGAGAGTGTAAAAACTCATTTGAATTAATTTGATTATGAACAATATAACCATGACACTTACAGATACAGATATTTTTACTGTCATACAGTAGTCCATAAATTTAGTCCGATCCACATACCATGGGAAAAGACACTGAGAAGAAAACAATATGCCAGTAGGAATGTATTTGCAATTTCAAATGCAGAAGTTACTTTGCAGCCTTACTAATCCCTCTTTTGTTAGCAGAGTAGGTTTTTGTACTACTCTAATATAATTGTTAAGACAAACTGTTCTCCTATTGACAGCAATATTCAAAACAAAATATGACAGAAAGTGAGAAACTTTCTTATTGGAAAAATACCACAGAAGGGTTTTAAATACTGCTCTGTCTTCTAAATTTTAAGCAACCTGCTCTTAAATTATTATTAAAGCAAGTTTATCTTTTAGGGAGGTGCTACACCCTTTTTCATCTAAAAACAGGTCTAGAACTAGGTAGAATCATTTAGGTTGGAAAGACCTTTAGGATCATCTAGTCCAATTGTAAACCCAACACTACCAAATTCACCACTAAATCATGACCCTAAGTGTCACATCCTTAAAAGAATTGTAGATGTGATATTAAGGACACAGTTTACTGGTGGACTTGGCAGTGTTGGGTTTACAATTGGATTCGATGATTCTAAAGGTCCTTATAACCTAAATGATTCTATCATTCTATGATCTACGCATCTTTTGAACACTTCCAATGAAGTGAAGAAATTTTCCAAATATCCAATCTAAACCTCCCTGGAACAATTTGAAGCCATGTTCTATTGCTTGTTACTTTTGAGAAAAGATTGACTCCCACCTAGCTACAGTCTCCTTTCAGGGAGTTTTAGAGAGTGACACAGTTCCCCCTGAGCCTCCTTTCCTCCAAGCTGAATAGGCCCAGCTCCCTCAGTTGCTCTTCATCAGACTTGTGCTCCAAATCCTTCTCATCTCTGTTTCCCTCCTCTGGACACACTCCTGAACCTCAATGTCTTTCTGGTTGTACGGGGCCCAAAACTGAACAGAGGATTCGAGGTGTGACCTCACCAGTGTTGGACTAGGGGACGGTCTTGCTGTCGTGGTCTTGCTGGCCACACTATTGTTGACCAAAGGGTCCCCCCAGGCACAGATGGGTCATGTTCAGCTGCTGTCAACCAGCACCCCCAGGTCCTCTTCCCAGGCAGCTTTCCAGCTGTTCTGCCCCCAACCCGTAGTGGTGCAGGGGTTGTTGTGATTCAACTGAAGGACTTGGCCCTGTTGAACTCCATCCAACTGGCCTCAGGCCATCAATCCAACCTGTCCAGATCCCTCTGCAGAGCCTTCCTGCCCTCCATTAGATCAATACTCCCACCTAACTTGGTGTCATCTGGAGACTAAGTGAGGGAGTCACTCAATCCCCTCACAGAGATCATCAATAAAGACATTAAATGTACCTGTTCCTAACAGTGAGCCCTAGAGTCACTATTTGTGACTCGCTGCCAGCTGGATCTGAGTCCAGTCACCACTACTCTCTGAGCATGGCTCTTGTCTCTGCCTTCTGAAGAGTTTATAGACATCCATTGCTGCACTCCAGTTATGCAAGTCATCCCATTATATCTCCATGATGGCAACTGTGTCATAGTTTTCCTTCTGTGCAATGGCTCCTCCTGTTTGTGGCCGGTGCTGTGTTCACTGGTGTTGATTCACTTCAGTTGGGCTATTGATCCAGCCACCTATTTTTGAATGGGAAGCCACTCAGGCACTTTCACAGTTTTTAATATATCAATAACCTCGTGTCTGCTGCCACACGGATCTCCGTTCCGTATGTCCACTGAGAGGTCAGAGCAAAGGATCTGACTAACACACTCCCTCAGATACTGGCGTGCTGTCCCCAGGTTTATCTGTAGTGAGCCTCATTTTATACCTTTCTCCCTTCTAATCTAGCTTAAAGGTCCTTCATTGAGCCCTGGTAACTCCTGTGCAAAGATCCTTTACTCCTTTGAGACAGATGTGCCCCATCTGTCTCCAGCAGGTCTGGTGTTATGTAAATGGATCCACAATCGAAACCCCAAAAGTTCCACTCATGGCACCAGGTTCAGAGCCAGGTTCTTTCTGTTTTCTATCTCCTTCTTCCCTGTGACTGGAAGGGTAGAGGAGGAAACTACCTGTATTTCTAATCCCTTAACCAGCCATACCAGGGCCCTGGAGGCTCCCTTGATTGCCTCAGATTTCTCATTGCCTCAATTAGTAGAAAAAATGGGGAATAAAATGATTAGAAAACTTGCATAATGAGCTACATTAATGCCTCATTTAATAATGAGAAGAATTAAATTCCAGATCTATTTAGCAACACAGGAGGAAGGTGTTCCCCTTCATTTTCATCAGCAATGATGCTGCAATTACTGATTGTGTTCATATTTGATGCCTTATAGCACTTTGCAGTTGATATAGCTGCTTCTGTGAGTTGTTGCTTATACAGGAAAATAATTCTAACAGGCAAAACACCTAGTCAGGTGTCCGGAGAGTACTGAAATTGTTGCCTCAGAGAACATAAGCAGGACAAACACTTCTGATAATTCTCATGCTACTTGTATCAATCTGCTAAGTTTTGAAGCTAGAGTCTTTTGTTCGATAGAATATTTTGTGAGGTTTTAATATAGTTTTAATACAGTTCCAATGGACCTCTCTATCACTGTAGTCCTGATCAACTTCATTTAAATCTGAGTATTTTCCTGATATTCTTGGAGAAAACAGTCCACTTTCTCCCCTTCTGATTTTCCCTAATTACTAATATAATCTTTAAAGATATTTCAAATATGATTATATGTTTTGAATATATGTTTTAAAAATATTAGTGGTATTGCTTCCATTCTTTTTACAGTCTTGTATAGTATTTTAACTTATTTGTGATTGGTGCTTCTGTCTGGCATTCTCTTATGTTCTGTGTACCTAAGGTGGAGGCCAGATGTTGACTGTGCTTACAGTAAAAATAAAAGTACTTGTTCATCAATCTGCACCAATGGCTTTCTTTTCTGTCCCCTAACAACTAAAACGCCTACGGAAATTTATTTCAAGTTAATGAGTGGGATTTCTGAAGGACTGCATGATGATTGAGATATCAGTACATGCATTCAAAGGTGAAATAGTGGTAGTGTTTTTCAGCCTTCACAATGGAGGTGATGCAGAAGAGGTTGTCTGTCCACGGACACAGAAGTAACCAAGAATCAGAGAGTGTCCTTTACTATACATATTTCTGACAGGAAAACACCACAGTAAAGTAATGCAATAAGTACATAGGTCAGGATTTTGTCGCAGAACTGCTTTCTCTAGAACTTCTTTCTAAAATTCACTCTTGGAAGCATAGATGTTTATCACAGGCCCTTCAGCGGTGAAAAAGGCACAAAAATCACTGGATTGTTCTGTTAGTGACAACTAATGCAGTTCTGTTATATAGAGAGGAGTTCAGATGTAGCAAGACATTCCCCTACCACAGGAGAGTTTATCTGTTCTGCCTATCAGCTGGTGTGATAGCTCAGGGCATCTTCCCTCTCACATGAATTTGCTAATTGGTGAAATAACTCAATCAGGACAGCTTGTCTGGTAGTGAGTTATTTTGGCGCCAAGGAAGTGACATTCCCAGCTGACAGTAAACATCTTGCCTTGAAAGCAAGATTGTAGGAAGATAAGCTTGAATTTCTGACTGACAGACAGCTCACTTTAAAACCCATAGAAGCTACATCAGACTTTCACAAAGCAGAAGTCTTCTGCACGTTCCCTGGAAATATGTGGGGTCTGTTCCCAAAGTCAGGATTTGTGGTTACTCTCTCAGGGGTTGAATTGAAGGACTTTGTGTACCCCATCATCAATTCAGTGGTAAATTCCATTGATTCCTAACCTATACTATTTCTTTGCTATCTATAACATAGGTACCTTTATGTCGTGCATTGTTTGATGTAATCTACTAGTAGATCTTTTGTTTTATCCTGTGTAGTACATAACTCTGTTTAAGGCTTTTTGTCTGTTAATCTCCTGTTTATTCAATATATAACTCATTTTATACTTTAACCTGGTCTGTCACTCTTGATAACTTGTGAGCCAGGGCAATTTAGGTGCACATCACCTGAGTAGAGCTGCTGCCAAAATCTGAGCCTAGGATAAGGCTTGTCTAAAGCTCTCACACGATCCATAACATTATTATCATAGTCAGCAGGACACTGTTCTCTGACACAAAGTGCCTTTGACTATTCATAACATTCTTGACATAGTGAAAGTCAGGATGGGAAATTATTTAGAAAAACAAACCAAAGATTTAGTAGATTACCTACAGGGGCACAGTGTTCATGTGGAAACTGATGACCCCTGGCCAGCAGATAACTGGTTTGAGTGGGGAATAATACAACAGAAAATAAATGAAAAGCAGGAATTGCTGAAAGATAAAACAGGGGAAAATACAATTTGTCATGCACTTACACTATGTTTAAAATCTCCTTGCCAATGGAGGCGAGAGATGATAAGAGAAAATGACAAATTGAAACAACAGCTAAAAGAATCCAAGGAAAAAACAAAAACCTTGAAAGAAAAATTAGAATTACAGTTATTAAAAAACCCCAAATCTTTAGATATTAAACAAATCCCAAAGTTAAGACCATCACCTGAGGGTGGCGATGGTGATGTTTGTAAAAGTTCTGATGAAATTAGTGATGAAAATGTTGAATTGGATTTTCATGAAAGCACAGAACCCTCACCTCTGAAAGAGGAAGAAATTCCAGAATTTAAAATGAAACCCATAAATAAGACTGAACTTTCCGAAGAACTCCAAGGAGGTCAGAGGAATAACAGATTCACTCCATCCCTAACCTTATTGGCATAGTTGTTGCAGGATACTGTTCTCTGACCACACATAACACCAGAGAGCAGAAAAACACCAAATTCCCAAAATGCACAATACCATATATGTATATGTATTTGTAGATGATATGTATTTATTCTTCTTGTGTGGTTGAACTTGGCAATGTTAAAAATGATGAGTTTTCATTTCAGGTGAAACCGAACAATTGCAGAATCTGTTTATATGGATCTGCATGGTGAGAATATGTAATTTGATCTCATGTGGTTTGGTTGGTTGGTTTGTTTTTTTTACTTTGGTAAAAGTGAAAACTGCCATTCATTTTTAGTTATCATGGTTAGCAGTTAAACAACTGCACAACTTCAGTTAAAGGTTACAAATTGTTCCACATTCTTTTTTAAATGAATCAAGCAGTGTGACTTTAAAAAGAACATATAATTGATGACATGTCCAACCATCCCAAGGGGTTGTTGAAATATATTTCCAGCTGCTTTCTCTACTTACAGGAAATACATAGTCACAAAAGAACATGATTTGTTGATGATAAATTAATTTCTCCCATTTGGTATGAGAAACTGAAGAATTATTGTTTTATTCTGAACTCATTGGTATATTGCAACATAGGTAAGTTTATCCTCATGCAGTGGGTCTTGAAAGTAGACTGTTTTCTTAGAAAATACACAAATATTGAAGACATTTCACCAGAACAATACTCTTAAAATTGCAAATCATAAAATTGTTAGGAAAACCTTAAATGGTTCTGCATTCAGTGTTTTCATGGTGCTAGCAAATATCCATGGTCACCATAGGGAATAAAATTAAAAAGCCATTCATTGACTTTCAGGTCAATTTCTTCAGTTCCACACTGTCTTTATTCCACTGATTACTTGGCTTTAGTTATGTGATTTCTCTAAATCACAAAATAACAATAGCTTATTAAAATGAACAGAAGTGTTAGCAGTGTTTGAGAACAGAAGTGAAAAGCAATTCAGTACCTTTCAAAACTGTTTGGAGTAGGAGCAACTTCTATCAGAGCTGGAATAGAACACCAGTTCTTTGTTTTAGTGGCAGTGGTTATTATGTGATAGGTCAACAGTGTCATGCCTTGGAGCAAAACACTTACGAATGATGAAACACTGTTTTTTGATCTCTCATGGTATTTTCAAATATCTTCTAAAGAGCATCAAAAAGATGAACTGACATGCCTCAGTTTGTCTTGCTTACAGCATATATTTGGTTCTATTATTTCTATTTCACACCGTATATTTCTATTTCTTAATGAACATATGAAGTTGAAATCAGGCATTCCCAAAGAAGCGGACAGATATTCTATTCAATAAATCTAGTTTATAAATTAGTTTCTTATTATGCATGAAACTGTGAAGGCATCATTCAATTTCTAGACCAGGTAAACTAAAACCACATGATGAGAAAAAAAAAAAAATGGAAAGAAGAAGCTGACTAGTAAGGGCCATGGTCTCTGAAAATGATGAGATATAAGATAAAAAAACTATGAACAAATATATTTTATGCTCTAGTGTCTGGAAATGCATATTTTCTTCCTAGTTGATGAAAACCTTCTTTTCAGTATCTATATGAAGATTCACAAGCAAAATATCCTTGCCTAGCAAAATTATGAATATTTGCCCACATGAAATGTTACCTTTTTTTTTCTGAGATTTTAAATGACAAAGAAATTGATATCCTCCCATCCTGACTTCAGTCTTTTGCTTAAGTGCTCTATATTTACATTTGATTTAGTTAAATGTAACTCCACTTGTACGCATTGAATTCTGCTGATGTTAGGTGATCTTAGCATGCATCACAATTGGTCAGACATTTTCTGAAGAGGAACTTTTGGAGACTAATAGAAGTCAGTACCCCTAAAGGGGAACAGTGATCTTCTTCACGTGGTAAATGAGAGAATTTATAATCCTAGTTTGCCATTATATTGGCTATGTGACAGGAAGTAGCTATACCCAAATATGTTTCTGGGTTGTAAATTAAAATTCATGGCTGATGCAATCTTGTCTTTTGGTGAGCAGCAGAAGACTAACTGCTTGGAAAAGTATGTTTTGTTTTGGTTTTTTTTGGTGAGCCTCAAGATAAGTAATGTCTGAAAAGAATTATTTCCAGATTGTACATGAGAGAGGACAAATGTTAGTCCATTGGGAATTGGACAATCCCAGCTCTTTTGTTTGACAGTAAACTTTTAATATGGACTCCCATGAGCACTCCCAGCTCATACCCTCTGTAAAATCTGCAAGTTGTAGGAGCTAAAAGTATAAATATATTGGTCATGTTGGGTATTTCAGTACAAAAAGCTATTGGGCATTTCAGTGCAAGACACGCTCTGCAATCTTCAGCTGAAAATGCAAATGCTTAAATACCAGCTGTGTAAGACTGCAAACTGTTGTAAAAAGTTTCTTCATTTTTCCTGCTAAAGGCATTCATATCAGTTACCGTGTGACATGATAAACCTGTAATGCAGTGCTGAATTTCATTTGCTCGCTTGACTATATTAGGGAAGAATTCACTATAATATTTCAGGGGTGATAGCCTTGTTCTACAGCGAACTAGCTTTCTCACATAGACTAAAACTATTACTGATGATACGTATGAAAGTGAAGTTTCAAAAGAAATTCTAAGATTTTAAAACCCACCATAAATTCTTAATAGTAGGAGGAATCTTGGAATATATTGTTTCTGCATGTGTACCTTCTGATGTCATTTGAAGTAAATTTCCACTGCATTTTCATATTTGGGTGAGTCAAGGAGAAAATGATAACCTCAAAGATGACAGTTAGGTCAGAGCTGTAGATTAGAACTGGCATTAAAGAGCAATAGTGATGTCAAAAAGGAGTACTTCTCCCTGAGAAATAATAAGAGCAATTCCAGAGACAGCAGGCAGCAAAAAGCATAAAGTCAGGTCATCAATATAATAAATTGCTTGGAATTGCTATTTCTTTCATATTAAATAAAAAAATCTCTTCATTAAACACTGTCTAGTTGATATGTTAATTTTTCACAGCAAGCATTAAGTTCTTTGCTAGTGTCACAGTGAGCCTTCATCAGTGGAAGTAGATATTGATGACTGTTAGAGCGACAGATGTTTATTGCTCTTGTGAAATGAAATAGACTACAATTTCTTATTTGGGAAAAAAACTTTCATAATGGACTTTTGCTTTGATGGTCTTAATGGAGAAGAAAAATCAGTTTGTGGTTCTTAAGAGTGAACAGGTACTCTGCTTCTCCGTGAGAAGGACTCATTCCCTTTTATTACTTTGCAAGTTAAATATCTTAACCTTGTGGCTTGCTATCTCTCATATTATTCCAGGCACTTGAGTGACATTGTAGTGTCATTGAAATAAGAAAGGATACTAAATTATGTTTTCTACTTTAAATCTCTTATGTCTCGGATGTGAAATAAGATTTTATATTAAAATACCAAAAATTCTTTTTAAAAAATCTGAATATTTGAAAGAGAGGTTATTATGCACATTACACTCATGTTGTTTTCCTACAGCTTCATAGATCAGGTTTTATAAGCTGTGTCCATAAGACTTTTGCTTTTCCCTGAAAATGCCTTAGCATAAAATAAAACCCCTCAAGAAATTGTAAAGCAATCTTGGTTTTGTATTTGCCTTCTTGGTATATCATCTTGTCTTTCCTACATATCCTACAAGGGATATTATTTTCTATTTTTGTTGCTCAGGAAAATAGCAATAACTATTTTGTCAAAGGCTGTTGGGTAAAGACTGCAGTGTTAGTGCAGCGAATGCCAGATGTGTAGTACATGAGTGATTAAACTAATTAATAAACTCCTTGCACCCAAACACTGCATCTGGGGATTTGTGAAAATCAACAGTTAGTGTTTTCTCACACTAAATGTGATGTGTTACTGAAGATTCTCAGTATTCTTCTTACTAAAAAATAAAGGTGCCCATCCCTGTTTGCATAAGCAGGGAATTATACAAGAGTCAGGTAAATCAATAAGAAGATAAAATTGATGGGGTCCAGGAAGAATTTTCTGGTAATCTACATTTGCTATCAAGTCCCACAGTATCCTCAGACCTGGAGGCATCAATACAGAAGCTTTTCACGGAAAGGTGTTACACCATAGACATAGCCATAAACTTCAATACTATGAGACTTTAATGATAATATCTAAAATTCTGCTGTATATTATATCTGTAGGTAAAGAGTGACCTGACTGGTGTTATAATCTCCATTATTTTGAGACATGCTTATGAGAATGTTATTTACCTTCTTAAAGTTTATGTGAGCAGATTTAGGGCAGCCATATCTATTTTTTGCTGCATTCTAGCTATTAAAAAAAGGAAAGATATTGGCCATAAAACTTGCCTGATAGAAAGGGTTTTCTTGCACTGTAATGCCTGGTGTGAAATTTCTGTGCTGCAAGAGCAGTACAACAAAATTCGGCTGCATTCCCTGCTTTAGCTTCAGAGTATCACATCACCAATATAGGAAATCTTTGGCCTTAATATCACCTAGAATGACTGTCATCTTTCCTCCGTGGAAGTGTATTGACAGGCATAATGATGCACAGTAAGTGGGAAATTCTTTAATGAAATATGTTTTGGTTGAGGGTTATAGCTAGAAAACTCTGCTTCAGTGAAGCAATCATATCTGTCCTTGGATGTCCTCAACATACACTACATAGTTTCAGTAGAGAGAGCAAAAGAATTACATTTAGAAAATTTCCACCTTTATCTCCTCCCTGGTAGGCAATGAACTGAAATGTAATTAACCCTTTCATTGTGTTAGATTTGCAATATAGAATATTTGCATGAAGGACACTTCTGTGAGTGCTCTTGTATTTGACAAAATTTACAGACAGAACAAAAGCAGTTGTACATACTCTCAAAATTATTTTTATGGCTACATTCCTATGTTTCTAGTAAATTGGAAGCTGAAAAATATTGAAATTCTAACATTTATGCTTCATTTTCAATGTAATAGTTTCATATTTCATCTTTACTGCAGCAATCTGCAAAAATAATTTTTAGATATACCTGAAGGGTCTCTTTTCCCTGCTGAGTGTGAATTTGGTTTAACTTTTTAAAAAGAGCCCTGTCTTTGTGTACCATTCTTGTACCATATTTTACTTCCTCTAATAAGCTGTTTGGAGTTTGTCTTTTGATTTGGAGCTCTGCTATATCGCTTACCATGCACTTTATATCTATTTATTGATCTATTGAAATCTATCAATGCTGTTCTGCTTTTATAGTAACTCCAGAATTACTAATGTCAGGAGTATTTGAATGGACTCCTGTGAATTCAGCAATCAATATTTCTAAGTATTTCTACTAATGCTTTCCCTATAAGAAAATTTTCTGTTATTTTCTGCTCTTAATACTTAGAAATCATATTTCTATTTGTTGGAGGTTAGGACATATTCCTTTTTTTTTCTTTCTCTTAGAAAATTTTTCCCCCATTTGTTGCCTAAGAGACCAGAACAATGGTCTTAAGGGAGAGAAAAGATGTGGCCAAGATGCGGGGAGGTGTGCAGCTGGCTGCAGTCTCTTAGCTGGGGGGCTTTCTCTCGGGAAGAGCAGAGACACCACAAGATTTTGGCTGGGGGAGCAGGGGCTGGGCTTGTCCTTCGCTCACTCTCTCGCTTTTGGGACCGGAGGAGGAGCAGTCGGGTTGCCACTACCACAGGGAGAATTCACTGCCACCAAAGAGTCCAGCCCTTCACTAATTTTTCCTTACTGTGGGTGAGCCTTTCCTCGTAAGAGCAGCTGTTGGACTGGGACATTTCCAACACCCGACCTCAGTGGAAAGGACCCTGACCACTTACTCGGGTACCTCAGGGGGAAAACCAGGGACCCTGACCCCCGACCCCCTCCGGAGGGAGTGTCTCCCAGCTGCCACTGCCCAGCCTTGTTGTTTTCTGCCACTGCTTAGGTTTGTTTGTTTGTTTGTTTGTTTGTGTTTTTTGCTACATTTTAACCCGACATCCCATGCCCAGGGAATATTCTGCAGCTCCTGGAACAGCTCAGGACGTTTTTTTTTTGTGTACATTTTATTTGGCACCCTGGGTGTTCTCACCTCTGCCGTTCCAACTGCTGCTCCGAGGTTCCTGCTGCAGCCCCTTTTGCCATCCAGAGAGGCACTGGCTGTGACGGGAACTGCACCAAAGGGGAAAGTGCCTGCAGTGAGAGAAGGCTGTTGTTGGGTCTCTGGTTTTTCCTCTATGTTGTTGCTGCTGTTGTTGCTGTTTATTTGCCTTGTTATATATATTTATATATACATATTCTTGTAGCGAACTGTTATTCCTTTTCCCATATCTATGCCCAAAAGCCCCATAATTTCAAATTTATAGTAATTTGGAGGGAAGGGGGTCATATTTTCCATTCCAAGGGAGGTTCCCACCCTTCTTGGCAGGCACCTGTCTTTCAAACTGGGACACTATTGCTAATCAAATTTTCATATCACTGCAGTACGAAATCTGTATGTTTTCTGAATGAATTTTTGTTAAGAATGTATTCCTCTGAATCTGGAGGCAATCTAAATTTTTATATTAAAGGCAAAAAACATTTTTCTTTGTACACTGGAAAATATGAACTTTCCAGCACAGCTTACTGCTTTTCAGTAAGAGCTATTCAATGACTAGCTTCATAATAAGCGGCATACAAGATTCTACATAAAAATTACTACACATTATCAGTGATCATTCGAAAAACATATGTGCTCCTAGTAGTGTTCCAAGTACTAAATGCAATGAAGTAAAAATGTGATGATGATTATAATTTTCAGGGAAGTAAAACCCCCCACCATCTCTCATAGTATCAATTAGGTATTCCAGGCAGCAGGCTTATTATTCTGAATATTGCAATTGCAATAAAATTTTGAAAAAAGAAATTGCAATGGAATTTTTCTATTAAATGTCTTTTGACTCTGAAGTGTAATGAAGTGTGTATACATAAAAGTTACCACTTCCATTAAAATTCACTGTCTCAAGCTGGCAAAATGTCTTGAACATAAGCAGGATTAAAATATGGACCCTGTCTTTTATGTGGGGGGTTATAGAAACACTTGGGTATATTTTTTTTAAAGCTAGCAGTTTTATGAAGGTCTTCTCAGAATTGCAAGTTCTTGAAGTTGTTAAACTGTATGCATTGGGATGTCACACATTTTAAAGTATATCAAAGAGAACAATGAATAGTTCTTTATTGTTTGCTTCATTACTACAGCATTACTTGAGACATTTTTAATTTTCATTTGTTTACATACTTTCTGTCAATATTACAGAATAATAAGGTAAACCAACATTAGACAGAAGATTCTTGCTCTCCATTCAGAAATTCTTATGCCACACCTGGAATGTTGAGTCCAGTTTTATGCTCCCCAGTACACAAGACAGGTGAACATTCTGGAGAGATTTCAACAGAGGGCCACAAGAATTTTTAGAGTACTGGAACATGTCACATATAGCAAAGGCTGAAAATGGAAATAGCCTGGTAAAGAGAAGGCTTGAGGGGCTCTTATTAATGTATATAAATACCCTGAGGGAGAGTGCAAAGAAGAGGGAGCAAAACTCTTTCCATTGGTGCCCACTGACAGGAGTAGGGACAGAGGATACAGTCTTGGTTTCAGCTACAATAAATTTTTTTCCTAGTAGCTAGTGCTGTGATCTGTTTTGAATTTAATATGAGAATCATGTCGATAACACATTGATATTTTAGTTCCTGCTATGTAAGGCCTACCCTAAACCAAGGACTTTTCAGTTTCCTATGCTGCCAGTGAGGTTCTGCACAAAAGACCAGGAGGAAACATGTCCAGGACAGCTGACCTTAATGGACCAAAACAATATGCCACACCACAGAACATCAAGCCCAGTATATAAACTGGGAACAACTGCCTGGGAGGGCACTCCTCAGAGACTGGCTGGGCATCAGTCAGAGGACGGTGGTCAACTGTACTGTGCATCACCTTTCCTGGAGTTTATTCCTCTCTCTAGTCACTTTTACATCACCATTATTGTTATTGTTATCATTGCAATAATTATAATTTACTTTAGTTCAATTATTAAGTTGTTCTCATCTCAACCCATGAGTGTTACTTTTTTTTCTAGTTCTCCTCCCCACCCCACTGGGTGTAGAAGTGAGTGAGCAGCTACTTGGTACTTAATCGCCAACTGGTGTTACACCAGTTGGCAGGTACAAACTGGAACACAGCAGGTTCCATTTGAACTTTAGGAAACTCTGGGAGAAAACACTAAATATCCCATAGGTCCCTTCCCACCCCCACCTATGAGTCTGTGATTTTGTGAGATGCTCATTTTTTTAGAATTTATGTAAATATTAATGGAATTTTGACATCGTGTGTCTTTGTAGATCTGTAGGAAAGCAGACAACATTAAATCTTTTAATTTTGTGACCAATTTTTCTGTTACTCTTTGAAATTTTTCTTTTGGCTTAGATTCTTGAGAGTAACTCATGTGTCTTTATGACCATGTTAAGGTCTGAATTTTGTTTTGTTATTTATTTTCTCCCAGTTTCTAGGATGAGGAGTCTTTACTGCCTGCTTGTACTATCTGCACAAACATGCACAGGAGCAGATGAACAAGAATAATGGAAATCTTAGCTGTACAAAATATCAGTAAATGATTTAGAAATGACAATTCCATAATAAAATTTTAAAAACAAATATAAGAAATTAAAATTTCCTTTTCCATCAAGTATTAAGAATTTAATTGCCTTTTGGTCTGAAAACTATTTAACTTCACAGTATAAATTGACATATGTATTTTTAGAACAGAACTGAAGGTATGTTTGCTCTTGTTGCACTTGATGATCTTTAACATCATATCTATCAAACCTGGGGACAGCCAAAGGTATCTTTGTAGCGTGATTTTTATTTATCTTCATTCCCACTTGAAAACTGAGAATTCAGACAGAAAAATTGTGTCTGAACTGTAGGAAAGTTTTGGTGTTGGCATTATAAAAGGGCATGGCTTGGAAAGGAGAATGATCTAATCTAAAGCCTAGTTAATATACCTTAACTATTATAGTACTCAAATTGTACCATTTCAAGTAAGTAAACTTGAAAGGGTAAGTGAACCATTTTAATCAATGATATACTTCCTGTGTTCAAATGCCAGAGGATGTTGTTTAAAGAAATTATAAAAACATTAAAATATGTTCAGAAACATATTTTCACTTCTTGTGACTGCTGTTCTTCAAGGTCCATGTTTTTCATGTGATGTTTCCTATGAAAAACATTTCTGTTTCAGTGCAATGGGGTGCAATTTCAATTAAAGACTTGTCTGTGTGTTTGCTTTTCTTCCCAAACAGATGCAGCATGAAGCTGCTTTAACTAATACCATTCAACTGGAGAGAAGCAGATGACATTTTACATAAGGCCGCAGTAATTGCTTGGCTAGGAGTGTGAATCAGTTAATTTTCGAGAGAAATCTGTGTTGTCTGGACATCATTGTTTTGTATGAGGGGGGAATTCTATTGGTTTTGAGAGGTAAGATTTTGGTAGTGAGGGGACTGTAGGGGTGTTTTCTGTGAAAAGATGCCAGAAGCTTCTCCTGTGTTTCCTGGAGCCTGTGCCAGCTGGCTCCAAGAGGGAGCTGGCCAAAGCTGAGCCCATCAACAACAGTGGCAGCAAAACAACAACAAATTTAAGAAGTAAGAAATATTGCTGTGAAACAGAAGATGTGAGAGAGAAGTGAGAATATGAGAGTGAAACAACCCTGCAGACACCAGTGTCAGTGGAGAAGGAGGGAGAAGGTGCTCCAGGTGCAGGAGTTGAGATTTCACTACAGACTATAGTGAAAACCATGGTGAGGCAGCTCTGTCCCTGCAGCCCATGGATGAACTCTCAGTTCAGCAACTCACAATGGAGTCTGTGAAGGATGTCTGAGAAGAAGGCTGAGAGATTGTGAACAGTCCATATTGGAACAACTTATGAAGAATTTAGTCTGTGAGTGTTTCATGATCCAGTTATTAAAGTTCTTAGAAATGCCTCTGCCTGAATTAAGGTGCAAATGAGACCATATGCCAGTGACAATAGTATGGGTTTTATTTGATAGTAAATATGAGAGAGAGAGAGGGAGAGAGACAAAAGAAGAGTAAAAAGAGGAGAAAGAAATAGGACAAAGAGGTGGGGGAGACAGAAAGAGGGTGACAGAGACAGAATAAGGAAAATGTCACCACTTTGTGCATCCCAACGATGCTCTGTTGATCCTCTCCAGCTGGTCTTCTTGGTGGTGAAGGTCCCCCCGAAAAGCACAGAATCCAATGGGTTAATATAACTCAGGCTAGCTAGGAAAACCCAGGCACCTCCCTGGCGGGCAGTTTGCCATTGTCTCTTACAACAGACTCTGGGTTTGTTGCGTCGGGTGCAGACCTGAGGTGTAAGCCTTCCGGAATGACTCTGGGGGGCACTTCGGGGGCCTTTGATGGATTAAGGCGCCCCCTCAGCTGCTCTTCACATGAATACCCGGTGGATGTGGCCTGTGGGGTTGGGCCAGTGTAAGGGAGGATGGGTGTTCACTGCCTCTGACCAGAGATTACACCCAAAATCTCCTCCCCCTCTCCTCCTTTTGCGGGGGAGTCTGTGTAAACCTGGCTTCTGCAGGCTGTGGTCTCCCCCACCCCAAACCCAGCCAGAGGTGACTCTCAGCACAGCTGCTGGGTTTGGCTCTTCTTGGTGGATGCATTCCTTCCCCTCAGCCTTGTTTGTTCCTCCTTAGACCTGAGATGATTAAACAATACTGTGCTCTTAATTTTACCTAGGTGGCTTAACTCGCAGTCCAAAGCTCTTCAGGGAGAACTTCTGCGGTTGTTGCTTCTTTACACAGTTTTTGCTATAATGGGCAAAATTTCATGACAATGTTTAAGCCATGAACCATTTCAGTCCATGACAGGGAGGGACCCCACACCAAAGCAGGGGAACAGTATGAGGAAACAGGAGTGGGAGATGAGGTGCACTGACGGACTGCAGTTCCCATTTCCATGCCCCTGTACAGCTAAGGAGAGGAGGCAGAGAAAACCGGTAGTAAAGTAAAGCCTACTTCTTCTAAATCAAAGAAATATGTGTAAAGTTGTGCCTCCCAGTGTTCCATCACGTTTTTTGTTAGTTCAAATTGTAATGTTTTTTGTGAGTTCTGTGTATAGCTAGAGAAAACCTTAACCAAATAGAAAAGAATAAATATCTGAAGTACTAATCTAGGACAGTAACATCTGCAGAAAAATGCAATCTTTGGCTTGAGTAATCTATTGTTTCATTATGCCTAAGAACAACCTGTAACCTTACTGAGTTGAGTGAATAATTTGCTTCACTTGTACTTAGCAGAAACACTGATGTGATACTGATGATATGAATTAAGCTACTTTTGACAGAATGAATAGTAAGCCTGAGTACTAGTTGGTGTGCACCTAACTAGTCTGACTTATGTGACATACAAAATGTTACAGAATTTATGAGAAAGAGGAGCCAGTGAATGGTAATTTTGCTTCAGTAGCAAGAGACAAAATTTTGATCTGTATCTGTGCATCCTTGAGAATGTAGTCAAGATTGTGTGACTTAAACAACAGACCTGTTGTTCAAATTTCTCCTGTTGTGAATTAGCAAATAGTTACTGAAATAGAAAACCAGAAAAATTGAAAAGCAGATATGATTGTTGACATTCTGCTGCATGTTGACTTGTAAAGCATTGAGCTTAGAGAGAAGAAAAAAGAAAGGGAGTAGAAAAATGAAATTAACTCCATAAATCTCTCCCATTCATGGAGGAAAACCACTAATTTTAAAAATTATTATTCATTTAATAGTCTTTTCTTTTCCTATTTTGTTTGCACTTCTTGTTGCAGGTATTTTTCACTAAAGTGTTGACCATGTGAAGACAGAAGGAAAGATAAAAACAGTGCTCTGATGCACATGGGGAGAATTTGATACCATTTAACCTGAATGCCATAATATTTTTGTAGGCAGTTGAATTCTCCATTATGTGTACACATTGTAAAGCTCATATTTAGTGAAATTATTTTGTGGTGGGTTTCAACCTTGGTGAGTACAATATGTATTTCTAATTTCTAGGCACGCATAGTATTTTCTACCCTGATTATGACCTACAGAAACAGGTATTGCCATCATTTTGGGACGGGTGAAGTCCTCATTCCTGTCCTGAGGAGCTGAACACTTCAGATGATATTTCAAGTTTGACATTGCTATTTCCTAATGTACTTGGTAAACACCTAGACTATTAGTTGTAGAAACCATGAAGTTGGTTTGTACTCTGGCTTCAAGTGTTCCTGATGTTCAGGGTTTAAGGAATCCGTAGACTCCTACTTCAGAGCAGCAGAAATATTTTGGTTTTCTCACTGCCACTACTTGAGATTATCATGAAGGAATTCAGGGGAGTACAGAAAAAGAATTTCAACCTTCCAGTTGCCTTAGCATTCAGCACTGGAAAGAGCCTGTGTTGTGCTTTTAGCTGTGGTGATCTTGAGACCACTAACCATGCTTTTCTGGCTGTATGTCTGGTTTTAATCTCAGAAAAGCCCTTGTAGAAATTTTTGTGTGCATGTGGATGTTTTGGTTTATTTTCCAGAAGTTCCACTACCAGAGGCCTAGACATGAAATAAAAAATAGGTCTAAATTTTATGTAAAATTCTGGCAGTCTAAAAAGGTTTGACGTAAATTACAGCAATTTTTTACGTGCCACTATATTCTCTTCCTCCATGATTTTAACCAGTGTGGAATAAATCACACAGATGTTAGTCAGGAGTCACTTAGTGACTTCATGCCAGTAATGTAACTTTGCTTACTTGAAGTGGTTGTGGGGATGAAGATTAATTAATTGGCTGTTTCTTGATGAACAGTTTAAAGAGTAAAAACTAGTCATTAATGAGATATAGAGGAGTACCTGAAATTAAGGTGTTTACCACTGATTGTTACTGAATGAATGAAAAGAGAATATTTATAGGTATTTTTATTACGATATAGTTGTGGAAAAAATAATCTGTACCAATCATGTATTGATTAATCTTATAAAAGTGACAGTGAGGGATAGAGAAATTCAGGTTACATGGTATACACTGGAGAAAAGACAGTATGAAATATTTGTCCCTTGTAGTAGCATTTTCCCAATGTTTCTTTAAAATGAAGGAGTGACCAGCAGGCCAAGAGAGGTGATTTTTCCCTGTCACTCTGCCCTTGTGAGATCCCACCTGCAACACAGCATCCAGTTCTGGGATTCTCAATACAAGACAGACCTGGACTTGTTGGAGTGTGTCTAGAGGAGGCCATGAAGATGATCAGAGGGCTGAAGCACCTCTCTTGTGAAGACAGGCCAAGAAAGTTGGGGTTGTTCAGCCACTCAGTAGTGGGAAATGTAAAATGTTGTTTCTATATAAATTTGTCAAAGTACATTTCAAAATATGAAGTCCAATGAAAATAAATGCAAAATGGTTCACAAAGCTTGAAGGTAACTAATAACACAATTAAAAGCAATAATGAGTATTTCTTACAACTTCAGGGTGTTTTCCAAACAACTTGAACTCCTTTTAGACATTAACCACTAGCACAAGAAAATAGAGGTCACTGAACAGAATCACAGAATAATCTGAGTTGGAAGGGATCCAGAAGGATAATTGAGTCTGATCCCTTAAAAATCTAGAAACAAAACAACACATTTTCAAGATGATATAGGAAATAATATAAAAGCTGGAATTGGAGGCCTTCAGGGGCAAATATGGAAAAATACCCACATGACATCAGCCAAGTACAGTTTTGAAAGTTTAGCAAATTAGCATAATCTATAAGAATCCCCAATTAGAAACATAGTTAGTGAGGTAATTCCCCCCTCTTGGTTCAACGTGTTCTGAAGCTACTCCCCCCCTGTCCTTGTTGTTAGTTCTACTTTTTTTGTGAGAAAGTGGCTCATCCTTGGTTCCCAGAAGGAGCATGATTAGGATAGGGTCTTTGGAACATGTTTTGTCTAATAGGAAAAATAGTGGAGTTAACTAGGAATTATGTAACTATACAGTACTTGAGCTATGAATATATATGAAGAATATATAAAAGGAAAAATCATTTTGGCATCAAGTCGAGCTCTTGAATGAATGGCCCATACAGTGATCATACCCACAACCTTGATGGTCTTAGTACCATTCTCTAACCAACAGAGCAGATCTCAGCACTTTCCCCGTGAAAAGATTTATTGCTGTTACAATTCCTCAATAGGGCTTTCAAAGGAGGGAACTAGAAATTTCAGGCTCTTGAGCATAAATTTTCATCTTCTTTCTATTATGAGAATTGTGCTTTGATCTTAATGTTACTCTACAGGCTTTTAGAGTTCTTTCAATTTCCCAGTAAATTTAGGTGAGGAGTAGCATCTGTCAGTAATTTCCCTTGCATATATCCTGTTCTGTCTAGTGTATACCTCAGAACCATTCTTTGTCTCAAGCATCTTCTTACTGTCTATTTTGGTATCTCTGTTTTATTATCACTCTCATTTCAGATCCACTATGTCAAGATGATTATTTAACTGATTTTCATTTCCTTCAGTTGAATTATTTCTGATCCTGTCCTCAGTGTATATATATATACATATATATGACACTTTTCTTTCCTAGTTTACTGTAGTATTGCACCTGTGTTTCCTGTTCACAATTAGCATTTTGATTATTAATTATTTAAGTTAGTTATACATTATGTTAATATTATTTGATGTTTTTAATGAAAGATTACCAATAGTGACTGTTACCATACATATTTCTGTTGAGTGGTACTTGAGTAACAGCATGTTCATAGAAGTGAAAGCCTCAACTACAATCCTTTGCCTAAATCAAACCTGACATTTTGGTCAGATAATGGTTTGTGTAAGCAGCAAGTTAACAAAGAGCTGCAAGTTTCCTTCTGGGTAAACTCTAAGAAATCCCACTAGAAATAGCCCAGCTTTCCACTTAATGTCTTCTTTAATTGTGTCTCATTCTGTTATCCTTTGCCACAGTGATGCTGAAAGGTGTGTTGGGATTAATTTCTCCCTGTGTAGTTTGTGTTTGTATTATCATACAGATGGATGTTTTACAAACATTGATGAAAAAGGTTTGGATGCCCTCAGGCATAAAAGCTTATGTGCCTTTGTAGCATATCTGAGTTATTTTCGTTGGACAATACACCCTAGTACTTGTGGAAAATATTTCCCTTATTCTCAGGGAATTTATTTTATACAAATAATAATCTGCCTCTTGAGAAAGGCTATCCTATATAAAGAAATAAGTTTTATCTTGCACACTAGCATACGTCTACACAGCATAACTTAGTGCCACATTGAAACATGCAAACTGCCTCTGGACGGTTATCAATACCCATGTTATGCCCTATTTAACCTAATGTTCTGGGTATAGAGGAGGAAACTGGGGCTTTAGAATTGTTCCAAATCACCCATATCATATTTACAGCAGGAAAAGCCAAGCAGTGGAACCTGGAAGATGGCCACTTTGTCTTGCTGCAGTGGAGGGACTGTCAGTGTCGGACCTGCAGACACTGTTCCCTGTGTCCTGCCAGTCCCTCGTCCTGTTCCTCTGGGTGTGGTGCTGAAGGAACTGCCCTGAGGTGTAGCTGAGCCCTACAGGGCTGGGTGGTGTGGCTCTGGCACCTTGGTGGGACTGTTTTTCCCCCCAGTGTGGCACGACTATCAGGAGTGGCAGCACCAATAACAGCTGAGTCCAGTGGGAAAATCACGCTGGGCGCTGTCTTTGGGATCAGCTTTTGTTTGCTGTCTGGGGAATATCCTGGTTCTGGGTAGAACACTCTCTTTTGGTGTCCTGTTTTATCAATATTTTTGTGTTTATTGAAAGGATTTTTTTCAGAAAAAATTTTCCCACTTGTGGTGTCTCCTAGCATTTCCTCTGTTGGAGGGGCATGGGGGAACAGGGACAGCTTAAGCAGCACACCTAATCTATTCCATTGAAAAGCACTACTGATGAAACATAGCATTAACATTGTTATGTGGCTGCCTGTGCTAGAAATAAATTGAATCATAGAATCACAGAATCATAGAACCGTTTGGGAAAGGGACCTTCAAAATTCATGCACTCCAATCCCCCTGCAATGAGCAGGGACATCTTCCACTAGATCAGGTTGTTCAGAGCCCTGTCTGACTTGACGTCGAATATTTCCAGGGTGTCACATCCCTGGAAAACCTGTTTCAGTGTTTTGCCAATCTCATTGTAAAAAATGCCTTTCTTATATCTAGTTTAAATCTACCCTCTTTTGGCTTTAAATAATTACCCCTTGTTGTATCCTGTTCAGCTTAAAACATATGTCCCCATCTTTCTTATAAGCCTCCTCTAAGTACTGATATGCCACAGTGAGGTCTTCCCAAAGACACCTCTTCTCCAGGCTGAACAACTCCAACCCTCTCAGTCTGTCTTCTTAGAAGTGCTCCAGCCCTGTATTCATCTTTGTGGCCCTCCTCACAGGCCACAAGAAGTTCCTGTCTTTCTTGAGCTGAGGACCCCACGACTGAACACTACACTCCAGACAGAATCTCTAAGAGTGAAATAGAAGGGCAGAATCACCTCCCTCAACCCCATTTCTTGTGTTCATTCCTTTGGATGGCATCCTGTTCCTCAGGTGCAGTAACCCCATCACTCATCTTGGTGTCTACTACAAATTTGTTGAGGATGCACTTGATCCCATCATCTATGTCACTGATAAAGTTACGAAACAGTACTGCATGGTATTTATCATTGCATGATATTTATAACCTAAATGCTTGAATTGATAAGAAGTTACAAATAATTATGCTGAATGTCATGGACAACATAGCTGAAAGTAAGAGGTGTCTGCGAAGACAGAGTGTAAAAGCAGTTGACTTTCTTGCTGTAAAAAACTTCAAAAAACTTCATTCACAGGAAAAAGGAATAGAAAACCAAAAACTGGGAAAACAAGTCTACAGTTTGCTTTAGTTTTCTACTGACCCTTCTGGGGAGACTGCAACTGTTGCTTTTGTTAACTATTGATTTAACTCAGCTGGTGGTTCTCTGCAAATATGTATGTGAGGCTTGAGGCTGAAGACCACTGTAGGCACAAAGCAGAAGTAGTTCAGAGCAATAATATGGGCCAGAGGAAGATGCAGTTGCACTTGATGGTAAACTGGTAAACATTCCTTGTGAAGACTAGCTGTCTCTGTACAGGCAAGAATACATGAATTTTAGGATGCTATGACAGGGAAGGTCTGAATTGATATAGTTTCTCTGACCTTGAAAAGAATACATCTAGGAAAAGGAATTTGAAAGAGTTTATCTACGGTGTGTGGTTTGGGGTCTGAAATATGTCATCTGACATTTGCCTATTAGGGACCCTAGTTTTCTTTAACATTTACTTAATATTTGCTAAAATAACTCAGTCAAAAGCATAGGTTTAATTTTACTAGCAAATGTTCATTCACTGAACACAGCTTTGGTTTGTCTTGCACTTCACAGTTAACACAGCTACTTATATATGCCTGCACAAGTTTTTCAACAGAAAGACTAAATATACAGCAAAATTGTATACAAATTACAAAATAAGACAGAGATATAAGGAGTAGCAAACTTGTAGATTCAGGAACATACAAAGCATACTTCTATCTTGTTTAAATGTCACATATTAAGAACTGAATTGCTTCTACCATTTCTATTTTAGGTAAATTATGGAAGATAAGAAGTGAAGAAAGGAAAGAGCTAAGGAATAAAATACATAGTGCATGAATAAATGTATTAAGTATCAAAAATAGTCTGCATATTAGAAGATTTTCACTGCATAAATGTGGATGAGGATTTAGAAAAGAAAAAGTTCTGGTTGAATTATTTCCAGTGTATTTTCTTAAGTACAGTTCTGACTTTAAAATATTCTAATTCTCCTAATAAATGGTGAGATCCACAACACTGAATAAACTTTCTTGTAAAAGACATGACCTTATATTCTAAGTTATTGCAGAAGGAAATGTATTCACAACAGGAATTTTGTGGGAAGTTTAGAATCTGGCCAATTTTTGTCACAACACATACACCTAGATGATAACACCTCTTCTTTCCTTCTGTGTTATCCTTTCTCTTCCATTTTACCACACCCTAAAAGAAATTTATTGTGCACTTTTTAATTTGCCTGTAGGTTTCTGTGTTTTTCATGCAGACTGAAATAAAATTTTAAGGAGTTTGCAGAAATGGATTTATTTGTTTTGAAGAAGAAACTTTCCTCTACAGCAGATTTTGTTTGTGTCCAGGACTCCTGAAGATTCCATTAACTTCATTGTGATTCTTGCTTTAGGTTCTAAAGGGAAAAGAGGAAGAGGTAGGATTGCAGAGGAGTATGTAATAAATGTCAGGATACATACTCAATATATTTGTGGCCTTTTTGTTTATTTATTTTTTACAAAGCCTTGCACAGAGAGACCACATTTCTTTGCATCTGCTAGCAGTATTGACCTTTTGAGAGGTACAGAAAAGATTTTGTAATGCTACTGAAGGATAGTAAATTGACATTTTGATTTAATTTTCTCAACAAGAATGGAAGTTTCACATGTTGGGTTGCAGAAAAAATAAATAATGGACCATGGTGCATCTGGATACTAATAATTGCTGTAAACTTGAGAGGCAAATAGCAACATATTAATCAGGTATGATTTCATGCCAAAAGAATGGATATTGTATTAGTCTTCTAATACTCTTATTAAAATTTCTGGTAAGAATTTGATTGGAGACAATCAGGAAATTGCTGATTCCTTTCCATGAGATTCAATTTATCCACTGTATTGGTTTATTATGTGAAAGGAACCAAAAGGAGCTCTAAAGGAAATAAGCAAGGAAGGGTAGATAAACCAGAATTCACCAATCAGTTATTTCCAGTGTTGATTGCTGAGTGAACAAACTGTGGCATAAGGAAATATCTACATGCACTTTGCAATCCAGGTTAATAGGATTATATTTTAGTTTTGATCCTAACAGCAAAGTACAGTAACATGTGAGAATTCTAATTCTACAAGAGATGGAAGTGGAGGATCTACATCAGTGATAAACATAGCAGGAAAAAATTGCAGGTAAAGAATGTCTCTCTCTTTCCCCTGCAGAGAAGCCAGGCAGCTTGAACTTATCTGAGACAACAAGCACTTTTAATTTTTCAACAGAAATTGTCAAGCCTGGAACTCAGGAGGATTTAAGTGCATTAAGCAGAGTAGAAGGCCTTTGGATGAATGTCCAATATATTTATTTGGAAGAGCTGTCCTGAGTCATTTGTGATAATCACTGAATTTTGGCATGCGTAAAGTCAGGCTTTTTACCACTTCTAGTTGGATTTGGGCTGTTAGGTTGGTACCATCAGCAACAGAAGTGTTGTCAGGGATAGGTACTGCTCACAATCAGGAGAGTGCTGCTGTGTTGGAGCCAGGGAGCAGGTACTGGGTGTGGCAGGGTGCAGCCTCCCAGTGCTGGGGACAGGGAACACCAGAGAGCAGTGACAGCAGTCAGGGACAGCCAGTTGGGGACAGCCAGCAGGAACGATCTCACCAGACAGGCACTTGGTGGGTTTTAACTCTACTAACTGTGTAGAAAAGCTGGAAGAAGAAAAAAGCAAAGATTACATCTTGCTCAGTCTCTGACACATTGAACCCCCAGTGTTAGCCTGTATGAAAACAACACTTGCTAGCATTTCTATACTGGAACCTGAAACTGTCTGTGGTTATGTTAGCCCTTACCCTGGCCCGCTCTTTTTCCAAACTATTTTCCATTATGAATTCTGCTTGCTTTCTATGAAGTGAAATGATACAAGAATTTAGCCCTTAACCTTCAATTGTAGTGTGACATCTTCCCTCACGGCTAAAAGGATTATGGTGACACTAATACACAGAGAACTTTCCCTTTTACATATAGTATTGTGCATATAAGTAAATCTTCATAAATCCACATGTGCCATGTAAGTTTTTAGCATGATGCAAATATAACATATAGAGTTATAATTATCTAATACATGACTTTTGTATCCTGTCCAGTTACATTTTATTCTGAAAAGGATGAGATGTCTAAAGAGCAATAGCTGAGTGGGAAAGATTAGGGATTGTGTTGCGGGTTTGGTTTGATGTTTCTATTTTATTAGACATTAATTGATTTCCATGCCGCTTTTGACACTCAGAGTCATAATTTTACTTTCAAAGTAGTAAAATGTCAATTGCTCTGTTGAGATATTAAAAAAATATAAGTTATAAACAAAGGAAGTAGAATGTTAAAAAATGTGTTTTCAGGCTGCTTAGACCATTAGTACTTTTATTGCAATAAAAAAACGAGGACACAAAAACCTATACCTAAACCAGCTTCATTCTTAAATTCAAATAAGTTATGGATCCTTTTCCTTAGTCTAAAAAGCTGTAAAAGGGTGCCTTCACAGTCCTGTCCTCCTCTTCTAAAAGCAACATCTCACAGAATCACAGCATATGCTGAGTTGGAAGGGACTCATTGAGATCATTGAGTCCAACTCCTGACACAGCGCAGCACCATCCCAAAGTGTCACACCTTGTGCCTGAGAGCATTGTCCAAATTCTCCTTGATCTCTCAGGCTTGGTGCTGTGAGTACTCATGTTTATAACATTCTTTTTTGTGAGTCTATTACCTTTCAAGTTTGATGAATTCATGCTCTTCTCTCTGACAGTATTTGGAAGACTGTTTTACGGCACGTAGAGAGGGAGCATGCTCTGTCCTTTATCTGTATTTTTGTCCCCTCACTTTGCTTCTGTGAAAAAAGGATTATGATTTGCCCTAGAAAGAATTTCTATTTCCAAGAATAGAAAGGACCTAAAAAAAAGGCATTCTGCTCTTATATCTGAAACACTGAGCAAGAACATAAAGACACCAATATGGAAAATTTATTTATTATCAAAAGAGCAATAACATAGTGATTGCATGAGAAAAGGGGAATCATCTAATGCAATAAATATCAGTGTAATATGGCAAGACACAACTGCACAATAGTGTCACTCCAGAAAACAGTCTGAGCAAGGAAGTTGTTGATCATAGCTGGATAGCACCTCTGCTGTTACAGGGAATTGTTCTAAACATTTTCAGTAAAATGCTGCTGGTTTTGGCAGTTTATGTAATTTGAACTTGTAGCTCAAATGTTATTTCAAAGCCCAAGATCTGCAGACCTTACTCAGGCAAAAACAGTCTACCAAAACATCTACTTGCCAAAACAACTGAAATTTGATCATGAAATGTAATAACAAAGAGTTTGTGTAATAACGAGTTTTAAGACAGAAAACTATGTTAATTTACTAAGTGCTTCTTAGTTTCTTGGTGTAATGACATAACTAGAATTATTATTCTAGCTCTCAAATAAGACGTCTGATGACCACAGACTAATTCCTGTTGTCACAGTCCACTATGGGGAACTGCAGTGAGTTCTATTAAAATGGATGGTTTAGGACAAAATTAAGTCAAACAATACATTATTATATCTCAGAACCATTTATTGGTAACAAAAAAGGCATTGCCCTACTAAAGAAGACTAGAAAAAACAGACAAGGGGGAAGGAAATGAAAAAGGATGACGGGGAGAGAGAGAGAGAGAGGGAAGACAGAGAGGAAAAGTGGGCGTTATCACCAGGAAGTCGGGGGGGTGCTGTCGATGTCCATGTGGTGGAAGTGTGTGCACACAGCCTGCCAGGGAGCCTGAGTAGCACTCGGAGAGGCACAGCTCCACAACCACAGCTCTCGCTGCAACGAGCGGCCGAACAAGAGGGGAGTGAGTGGGCACTTGAGCAGGAGGCGCAGACCCTGGACAGGGTCGTGGTGGGGATGATGGCGATGGGATGGATCAGCGAAGCAGGGTTAGGGGCAGGCAGAAATGCAGGGACGAAGCAGGCAGGGCGTCGGTCAGGAACATAGGGAGGCAGGACAGGCGACAGCTGGGACAAGCAAAGGGGTAGGGCAGGACACGGGCTACACATGAGGATCAGAGGTCAGCCAGTGTCCAGCCAAAGCCCCAGTGAGAAGTAGGATGAGAGAGCAAGGATGAGCAAGGGCCAGCAAGGGCAGAAGAGCCATAAAGCAGGCTGAAGCCAGGGCAAAAAGGACAAAAACAGGCTAGGGCAAGGGCAAGAAGCAGACAGCTGGCTAGAGCCAAAGCATAAAGACAAGTCAAAAAAAACCCTCAGAGCTTGTGATGCAGTTATTTTTGTACCCTCTGGCCCCTCCCAAAGTCTGCCTGCTGACATGGGACCATTGGCCCAGTCCAACCTTCCACTGCAGTGCATTGGTGGAGACCTTTCCCCATCTGATTGGAGAACCTCTCTGGAGGGTACAGTGTCTTTGGTGTTCCTCTGTTGACTGCCTGTCCCACATGAGGTGTGAAATTGTTGCCAGGCAAGGTCTCCCCAGAGAAAAAGCTTTGTCCCATCTTCTCTTATTTACCTCCTGCAAGTAGTACATGTGCAACCCCTCCCCCATATGCCTCTGACAGTGTTGAGACAGAAATCAAAATTAAACTGGCTCCTCACACCTGTAATACTAATTATCTAGCACTTAACACTTAAGTTTAACCAAAAATTATTGCCAGGAAGCTATCTATATTCTGATTCTGGAGTTTTAGGTCCAAAGGATATGCTAATAGAAAATGTCATGGTAAGGTTTTAAATATATATAAACACACATGTATTGCTACAGAGCTACTAAGCTCTTATAGTCTGTAACTTTTTATAATATATTTAATTTTAAAATATTACAGTCCCTTCCCTCTCAGTCAAGAACAAAATCTTTTTCCTTTTTAAAACAATCTTTATATGTCTCAGTGTTCAGAATATGTGTAATATAAAGAAATGTACCAGTTTTCTTTTACCTCTACTTTCTTGTAATGCCCTCATTTTCTAATATAGTTGGAAATAAACCACAAAGATGTTGATCTTCCCTTATTTTTTGTATCCAAGAGTAGATTTGACTAGGGGTTTTCATGCACTGGGATGCATGCTTAGTCTGCAAACAATCTCAAAATGAGAGTATATAGTATTCATATCCCTAAAATATTCCACATTTCTTCCTATTTCCTGCTTCCACCTAAGTCTGCCATTAGTGGCAATAATTTACTACCTGCAGCCCTTGGTAGAATTGAGATCCTGTTCTCTCTATTCTTTAATTAGCTTTCTTTGATGGCTATAAGGTATTGATGGAGAGGCTGGAACAATTCAAGTGTATTGATGCCTGTGCAAATGCACTAACTCTGTCTTTTGTAAGTGCATGACACTTAGTCATTTCTGCAAAACCAGTTCAATGACTTTGTGTTTGTCTCCGTTTGAAAGACAGGTGTCTGCCAAGGAAGGTGGGAACCTCCCTTGGATTGCAGAATATGACCCCCTTCCCGCTGAATTATTATAACTTTGAATTTAAGAGCCTTTCAGGCAAAGATGCGAAAAAAGGAATAATAGTTCTTTACTAGTATATGTATGCATAACAAGGCAAACAAACAATAACGGTAACAAGAAGAAGAAGAAGAAGAAGAGAAAACCCAATAAAAGTCTCTTCCCTCTCTAAGCACTTTCCCCTCGGTGCAGTTCCACTCACGGCCGACAGGGGCGCTGCAGTTCCTGGTCGGGCAGGGCGGGTGCGGTGATTCCCCCCTGTGGCGCGGGCTCAGCCGTGTCTCCCTCACGCGGTGATGGTGGGCGGGCGGGATGGCAAAAGGGGTGGTGGCAGGAACCCTGGAGCGGCAGCTGGAACGGCAGGGCGGGCTCACCCAGGCCAGCAAGCAGGAGGCAACAGAAACTTGGCAGCAGCAGCCTGGCTCCTGAACACGGCCAAGACAGGCTTCCCTGGAGGGGGAAGGGGCCCCAGGGTCCTGGGGTTTCCCCTGAGGCACCTGAGCAGATGTGAAAGGGTCTCCCCTTAGTGAGGTCGGGTGTTAATAATGTTCCAGTGCAACGGTCACATCCATAAGCAGAGCTTAAGTCCCAGTAGGAGAAGTCAGGGGACAGAGCCTCGCAGTGGTGGCTGACTCTTCCCACAGCGACCACAGCCTGCTTCCCCTCCAAATGCTGAGACAGCAAGAGGGCTCAGAGCTGCGTCCAGCCCCCTTTTCCCCAGCACAAATCTCGCAGTATCTCTGCCCCTCCAAGAGAACCCCCCCAGCTAAGAGAGTAGCCAGCCACACCCTTCCTGTGGCAACTTCGTTTGTCTCTCTTAATTATCGGTCGTTATGGTGTCTTAGTGACAGATGGGACAAAATTCCATGAGAGAAAGAAACAAAAGGAAAAATCCTAAACCCCAACACTGGTACAAAATACTGATTCCTTGACATCCAGGTTTTCTCTCTTTTCTCTGGGTTACACATGTTTACACAACCTGGCAGGTTTTTGTTATATATAAACACTTAATGATTTATTGCTGAATTACGGTTATTTTCTCTTGAGTCTTTATTATACACTCTTACATGGATCTGACAAATAAACTGCCGTAGGTTTAGCTGTGTAAGCTTAAGATTTTGCCATCTCTAAAATGTCCTGATACCTGTCTGAGAATGAAATAAAATGGTGTGATTTCAATAGTCACCATTTACCACCTCCTTTCATACTAGTAGTAAAACTGTTTGAAGCTGTCACTAAAGCATGTCCCACTTTGGTCACCTGTGATTTGCAGTCTTTAGAGAAAAATAAGTATCGACAACCAAGAATGTCAAACTTCTGCAGTTTGCCTCTCAGAACCCTTAAAGTCTGAGTTTCTCTTTAGGCTTATCTTCCCACTGGAATTTCTTCCCATCATCTCAATGCCAGCTTAGCTGCTGTTTTATTTGGAGGTTTTATTTAGTTTCTCACCTCACCTTCTGGCACAATCTTCATTTTATATAGATCCATTGGATTCTTCTGATGCTTGTGACATTCAACTCAGAAGCCTAAGTAAACAGCATTGCTCTATGGACTTCCTTCACATTCTGACACAAGTTTGCTCTTAACATTTTCTAGAATTAATGTCTTTTCTCCTGTCCTTTCCAAAATACTTATTTTAGCTGAAATTACACATTATCAAATTATGCCTTCTAATTCCTAAAAAAGGCAAACCAACCACACCAAAATCCGTCCATCTCATTTCAAATAGATAAAATTTTTATAATTTCATCTTCTTTCTTGTTTTTGTTGGTTGGTTTTTTTGGAGTTTTTTTTTCTCCTTTCTCTAGACAGCTTTAAAGGCCCTGATTTCCATCTGAGGTAGGTGCTCAGGCAAATCTGTCAATGTATAACATAGGAATTCCTTGCCTATTCCTTACTGTTTATGTCCATTCTCAAAATAGTGTACATTGCTATTTCCTTGTAAAATGCTCGTAGTGAGTATTGTTATAGAAGAATGTGAACAGACAAAAATTAAAAGTACTCTGTTCTAATCTCTATCTGTCTCGGAAATAATTACTTGTCCATGCAGCCCAAAGGTGGTTTGCACATCTGAAACCATCTGTTTTCAGTGCATTACAGCATGTACGTAAAGGTTACCAAATCTAAGAATGGAGTTAGACCTACAGATGCAACTTGTATCCCTTATCTTAGGCTATAGTTAAACCAACATTGTATCTTTTCGTTATGTACCTTACAGCAAATCTATAACCATATCATACATAGATACTTGACTCATGTTTGAGAAAACTGAGATTTTATTGTTATTAGCACCCTTTTGAAATTTCTTCACTTTGCACTAATTTAGGCTCTATTTCTTTCATCCCTTTTTTCATGTTGAGTAATACTTCAGCACAGAAATAAATCCATTGCTATGCTATTCAATGCCAGTGAAGAAAATCAGTCATACAGATTTACATGAACCAACAAACATTTTAATTCTTCAAGTGAAATTGCTGATTTTCAGTCTTATGAAGGTTCTGCCTTAGCAAGAAAAGTCTGCTGTTCATGAACATCAACGAATAAATGTATTTGAACAAAAATGTGATGATAGATTTGGCATGCATCAATTCTCTCTCAGAATGGAATTATTTCTTAGATTTGTTTGTTCAGCTTCATGTGTACCAAGAAGTAGGGAAGCATTCACTGTGGGAACATGTTCAGTAATATTACTACTCTGAATAAATGTTTTTTTCCACTGTTAGAGACAGACATGTCTTCTAACATCAGGAAAATATTTTTTGAAATATAGGTATGCATAAGATGGATAAGGAGAACAGAAATAGCTCTTTCAATTCAATTGTTGTAGCCCTTTTTAGTTTGAACTCTGCCACTCATTACATGAAATTTGCTTGAGATTCTAATGACAATGTCATTTTATTTCTTTATTTCTAATCTAACATTCAAAGCTGAATATTACCCATATATTCAGCTTCACTGAGAGAGCAACAGGAGCTTTTTTAGATGCAATGTGAATAGCACCAACTACAATACCATTTTGCTGATTCTGAGGTATATACTTACATATGCTATTTCAGCTACCAAAGGATTTTTCAATTTTTGATTTTAAAAAATGCAGCCAGAACTCTTGTTTTTCTACATAACAACAGTTTTGGCCGTCAGGACTTTGCAGTTACTCTCCATTTGGCTTAAAATGCAATGCAGAGTCTCAGGAAACTTTATCCCAACCTTTTGACATCTGCTCTGAATTTTGGTTCGATTTTAAGAATCCCGACAGAGGATACAAAAAAGCTTAAAATATGTCTTTGTTACTTGAAAGGTTTATTTTTATACAGAATCACTAAAATTAGGAAACGTAAATGCCTTATTATCAATGACATGTTTACTATTAATTAAAATATGAAAGAAGAAACTCCTCACCACATGGGACATCCCTTTCACTGAGTTGGGATTGTGTTTTAGTGTTCTCTCTTTTTACTTTATTTAAAATTTTATTAATTTAATGTAAATATCTCTCTTCTTGGGAACTCGGAACAGTCTCTTCTGATTTCTCTCAATGACTCATTTCTTTATCCCCATTGATGAACACAGAGGTTAGAGAAAGTACTTAAAACCTAAGACAAAGAGAGGGTAATACAATTAAAGAATATTTATGACTTATCTCCGTCTCAGTAGATAATTTTGTTAGAAACGTTTCCCCTAGGAAAGAACAGAAAGTAGTTTCAGGCAAAATCAATGAAAGGCATCAGTAGCTACATGACTTAAATTTAATTGCTGCCCTTCTGGAAAGTGATACTGCATGCAGCAGTCTCCAGTACAAGCCCTCACCTCCTAGAAAGCTAGCAATCACTCTCATTAGAAGTTCATCACTAGTTTTCACAATTATCATTTGCTTAATAAAACTAAGCCAGCTAAAATATTCTGTAGGGCTGGGAACAGGAAAAAAATTAGAACACCAAATCCAAACTAAGTTTATAAATAACTGAAGCACATTTAGGCATAAAATTTAGGCATAAAACAATTTAAAATATTACCTTTTCATAGAAAGAGCATAAACAAATAATTTATTGTTCATTTTTCACACACATAATGAAAATGATGGAAGTGTCATTCTTGAAAACAAATTCCCAGTCAACTCTAAAGATAAAGTGAAAATTTTGCAATAATGAAGCTCATTACATTCAGTTATTCTTTTCAACAGCATAGCTATATAACATCATGGAAGTACACCATTTCTTTTCCCCAGTGTAGTGGTGGCAAATATACCATTATAAGGAAATATGAAAAATGTGGTTTTTTCAATGGTCGACCATTATATTAAAAAAATTCCTAACTGTAGATCTTGCTCTCACTGATAGTTCTAAAGTATTTTTAAAAAAATTATAAATATATAATAATGTAATAAATAGAATTATAAATACATATTACACATAAATATATATAATATAGAAATAATAAAGTAAAAATAAAAAAATATTTTTTTAAAAATTGTCATCTGAAGTTATACAACTTTGTGTTTTCATGGTCACAGCACTGTGGAGAGTCAAGGGAACTTAACAAGGGATCTCTAGAAACATATAAGATATCTAAGACTATCAGTCCTGTTTCTACACTCCCTATCCATTCCTCATAATCTGGGGCACATTCTGAAGCACCCTTTTTTAGTCTTCAATCACAAACACATCAGGGATTCCAAAAAACACAACTGGTGAAAATGCAGCATACAGTTAAAAGACGGTAGCATATGCTCAAAGAACAGTATCTCTCAACAGGACAGTCACATTCTACCATGCCAAACCTGGAGTTCACAAAGCTAGTTCTTGAATATTTCCTTATCATCAACTATTGTCATGGACCACACAGAGTTATTTTTAATGCAGCCCCATCCTGCAGTGACTTAAAGAATTCCCTACTATATTTCATTACTTTGTTTGACAGATTTGCTAGTTTACTTAGTAAATGGATTAAGCATGAATGAACATCTGTCTTGGGGTGGTTTTATGATGATGCTCTATTCCTGATCATCTGCTTTATGCCCATAAATAGCTGCTGTAGCTTTAGTCTGGAGGAGGGATGGGAGCCTGGGAGCTCCTGTGTGGGCTTTGTTCAAAGACTCACTGCAGCGTGTGTTGAGGATGGCGTGAACAAGACGTGACTTTGTATCTCAGCCAGTTTTGGTCCGTGATCAGACAATCACTGAGAGGGTGAACAAAGACCTGCAGGATACAGGCAGAGACTGTTCTGGCCAGCCTGAGACCTTGGGAAAAGCTGAACCAACAGGAGAAAGGACACCAAAATCCACCATCTTCATCTGCTGTGAGGAGGAGACCAATACTAGGGGTTCAACAGAGGTTGCCATCTGTTTTGGCTGAGCTGTTGCATCAACTCCTTTTTTCCCTTCCCTGAGGCAAAAAGCTGGTGCCATTTCTCCTTCTCTGCCACATGGCCAGCCAACATGTTTTTCTTCCCCAGGCATTTTGAGGTTTTCGTGTTCTGCTGAGGGAGGAAGTGTGTGTGTGGGGGGTGAGATTCTGAAAGTTCCATATCTAGCATTTATTCATTTTTTTTCCCCGTGCTGTGTGGGCACTTTGGTTTGTCAATAAACAGGGGTTTTTTTCACTTTCACCCACTGGCATTTGCTTTTCTCATTGGTGAAAGGGATTACTGGAGCCCTTTTCTTTAGAGGAAACACTCATTCCAGAGTGTTTTCTCCTAAATTTTTCTCTAAACTGAGACAACATCACTCTAGACATAAAGAGAGAAATAATGTCCCATCATCGCATAGGAAAGGACATTTCACAAAAGGTATCCTGTAACACATACAGAACTTTTTTGGCTTTGACTTTCCCTTAGCCTGGGTTAAAAATAAACAAATGCAGAACAAAAAACCATGGATCTAGAGACATGGGAAGATAGTTGAGCCTCTGCACACAATAGCTTACAAAAAAACCCCAAAAATAAGGAAAAAAACAGCAGCAGGGATATTACAAGATATGTTCATATAGAGATTGTTGGTAATTATTTTTAAAATTAAAAGATAGGGTACTTTCTAGAAGAGCTATACTGAATCATGGAAGTTGGTGCAATATGCCCACAAAATGCACACAAGGTATTAAGTGCAATGAGTGTACTTGTTGTTCAGTGGCCTCACAGAGCAAATGAAGGCATTTATCTTCCTTTGTAGGTATGAAAATAATAATGAAAAAGTTAGAAGCAATTAGAACAGAATGGTAATAGTACACCTGTGCCAGATTTAACACACTTTTTATGTTACCACTGAGTCAGTACAGCATCAGTTCCAAAAGTGGCTTTTTGAAGATATCTTCTGGAAGGGTAAAAAGGCAGCTGAAGTTCACTAGGTGAAGATGCAACTTAGAAGGCATAAAATTACTTGGGGTTTTGCTACAAGTTATCCTTTTCAGAAATTGCATTTTCAGTTAACAACCATCTACTTATTTTGCAGTTCTTGGTGTTGGGATTATAGCATAAAATGGAGACTTTCCTTTGTTTCATTTCACTACTCCTCCTATATCTACGGCAGTAAATCCTAACATGTTCTGTGGTTCCCAGAGGTGAAATGAGAGGCACTGGGCTAGGGAAGTGATGGAACAGAATATTCCTAATCTTCTCTGACAAGATGAGCGATAGAAAAACATATTTTGTTTTCCAGTATCTTTATTATCGTCTGATGTTCTCCCCAGCAGAGAGAATAATTTTGTAATGTTTTAAGGCAGGCAATACATTGAAGGAGCTTGGAATACTTTAAAGGTAAATTTTATGTGGCTACACATACACCAAAAAAAAACCCCCAAAAAACCCCAAACAAATCAAAAATCCCCGAAACAATATACTTAACTGTTTTATTTTTTAAATGAGAAAAATCCCTCCATCACCACCACTAATTTCACCATATAAATGGGATTTGTAAAAGGCACATGTTAAGTGTATCAATGAATAATTAAAATTTATCCCTTCCTCTGCAGTTCTACGAAACAGCTGAATTTGCAGTTCAGTAGAGAAACCATTACCTTTTGTAATGACATCTTGAGAGAAAAAGGCAGGGTATATTTAAAGGCAGCTGCATAAAAGCAGTTTTATTCAAATGTAGACAACTTTTAAAGGCCATGATTGATAAAAATTCAGCTGTTTATTCTGCTTCATCAATAGAATGAAATTTCAATTGGACTCAGTGGTACGTTTATATGCATAAAACAGGTAATTACATACTAAACTGTCTGTTTCTTATATGCAATTACCCCCTTTATGTACAAAAGGATAATTTTTATAAATCTATTGCAAAGTTCATCAGCATTAGGCAAAAATTATTTTTCTGATAATAAGATTGCAGACAAATAAAGGAAAGAGCCCTTATTCTAATGACTCCTCCTATTCACTTTCAGTCAGATTTTTTTCTTCCAGGCTAGTTCACACTGTATTTTTTGTTTGTAACTTCTCTGGCAGGGGATGCCTCATCTCCCCATCCCACTTCACACATCCCCTATTTTAATTATAGAGTTAATTGATAGGCCAGAAAGTGCAATGCACAGATGCTTGTGGCAGATGGTGCACCAGATATGAAGAAACCATAATTTATGTAAATTATCAGTATTGAAAATTGCTCAGTATCATTCATGACAATACTTTGTGCAAATATTCCAAAATGATGCTTGAGATGCAGTGATCTACTACTTTGAAAATAAAAAGGAGTACACATGGACATCTTTGGGTTTGAGAAGCAAGGTGGAGAACTGAGAGAAGCCCCACCCACCCCTGGGAATCAGGAAGTTTTCTGAGGACAAGCCAGGACATGAGTCCTCTGGGTGTGCCCATGACCAGACAAGGCAGAGATGAAGAATGGCTCTAGTTCTATTCAGAAAAATCTATGAATTCCTGTAATGCTTTGAAAAATAACACATCATGCTAGGGTTTCAACACTGTAATAACTAAGTGTCTGAGAAGAAGCTTGTTTTCTTTGTAATATTTCACTTCAGACAGCTGTTCTACCCTACAAAAACCACCCCACTGTTTTTATTGAGAAGTGGTACCAAGGCAAATTTATTTGATGTAGGGCATTTGTCTGTAAGAACTACCCTACAGACATGAAACACAGTTATCACAATGCACAGTGGAAGTTTGGGGTTCATTATATGTTGCCAGAATTAAGCAACTACAATGTCAAATGCTCAGTGGTGTCATTCCGGTAGAATCAGTTACTTGGGATAACGTGGAGAAGTCACGTTAAGTACAAGAACTTATTCTGATTCTTTTCATATTTTGTAGCAGGATGGAAAATACTACGCAGACTGAAAGTTTGCAAAAATTTTATCTCTGATCCAAGATATTCTAACTTTTATTTATTTTACCAGGTTTTCCCAGGCCTTCCTAAACCCCATTCATTCCTGACTGGCATTCCAAACTTCATACATATCCATAATCAGTTTCAGCTTCACCCAACTGGTCAGGGTGCTCTAGCAACTCTTATTGCAATCATTTAATTCATTTTTTGCTTTTCCAGTCATCCATCTATCCAGACCACAACACTACAAGGATATTGTGAGACAGTGTCAATAGCCTTGAGAAAGTTGAGGAAAATGGCATCCGCTGCCTTCTCCTCTTCCACAAATCCCACCTAGTTAGCCTAGGAGAGAATCATATTGGACCAGTACCATTTACTCTTGTTGAATCCATGCTGACCCCTCCTAGTCACATTCTCTTTCAAGTGCTCAAAAATGTGCTGCAAGAGGACTAACTATAATTTTCCCAGGGACCAGTGGGAGGCATGCTAGACTGTATTTCTCATGTTTTTTTAAAATTTGAGACAATTTGTCCTTCTTCAGTTGCTGAGGACATCTGATTTCCAGAACTTTTGAAAAATGATATAAGGTGGTTTCAGTTTGATATGAGCCACGCTCTCTTAGTACTCTCTGACTGACAAATAAACCTCTGCCATGGAAGGAAATAGGTAAGCATGATGTGTCCATGAAGCTCATGGAATGATGCGTGGTGTGACTGACTGCAACTTTTGCAAAGAAGCTGACAGTGTCTCAACGCAAATGAGGTAGGTTAGATTCACCTGTGAGGAATCTGTACTAATACCAAATAGAGTTTTGGTAATTTCTAGGTAAGTCTTAGAAGAAGGATGATAACTTACTATAACATAAGTTGTCTTCAGTAACTGCCAACATCACTATTATATGATGGTTTTTTTCCATTAATTAGGATTTGCAAATTGACTAGGCTGAGCTGAAAATAAGGTCATTATAGTAGAGACTTTTCAATACACATCTATACATATCCATATTGCATCAAAATCCATTGAACTGTAGAATCACAGTTTAAAAAAAAAAATAGAATTTAAAATGAGCTTTCATCATGCCTGATCAATGATATTCATTTTGTAGGTAAATATTGTTGAATTTCAATTGACCGATACAATGGAAAATATAGCAGAGTTAGAAATTTTGGCTCAGTAAGAGGTGGGATACTCCTTACTTTGAGCTAGAGAAACTTGCCATACTAATTTTGAACAGGCATTTTAAACTACACAATAACAAAAAAATTTGCGGTGGAAAGGTGAATCTACAAATTGTTATTACACATCACTGAATCAATACAAATGTGTTACATGGAAAATATCCCTAGGTGAGAAAGATTTTTCATATGACTCACAGGGTAAGTGTTGTCCTTGCATTCCTTTAACCAGGGAGAATCAAAATGGCTTTCAGGGAAGAACAGAGACTCTTACAATTTAAAGGAAAACACTATGGGGATTTAGGATTTTTCCTTTTGTTTCTTTCTCTCATGGAATTTTGTCCCATCTGTCACTAAGACACCATAACGACCGATAATTAAGAGAGACAAACGAAGTTGCCACAGGAAGGGTGTGGCTGGCTACTCTCTTAGCTGGGGGGGTTCTCTTGGAGGGGCAGAGATACTGCGAGATTTGTGCTGGGGAAAAGGGGGCTGGACGCAGCTCTGAGCCCTCTTGCTGTCTCAGCATTTGGAGGGGAAGCAGGCTGTGGTCGGGGTCGGGAGAGTTTGCCATCACTGCAAGGCTCCGTCTCCTGCTGACTTCTCCTACTGGGAGTGAAGCTCCGCTTATGGATGTGACCGTTGCACTGGAACATCATTAACACTCTACCTCACTAAGGGGGGACCCTTTCACATCTGCTCAGGTGCCTCAGGGGAAACCCTAGGACTCTGGGCCCTTTCCCCTTCCAGAGGAGCCTGTCCTGGCTGTGTTCGGGAGCTGGGCTGCTGCTGCCAAGTTTCTGTCACCTCCTGCTTGTTGTCCTGGGTGAGCCCACCCTGCCGTCCTAGCCTTTCCAAGGTCCCTGCTCCAGCCCCTTCCGCCATCTGGAGGGGCCCCAGGCCCGGCTGCGCTGTGAGCTGTGAGGGCAGCTCCGCCTCCATCCCTTTCCCGCTGGCGGAACTGCCTTTGTCCCCTGAGAGGGACGGCCTGACTGCGCCACAGCATCCCCTGCAGGCCGGGGGAATCATCGCACCCGCCCTGCCCAGCCGGGAGCCTGCAGCGCCCCTGCTGGCTGTGAGCGGAACTGCAGCCAAGGGCAAAGTGCTTAAAGAGAGGGAAGAGACTTTTATTGGGTTTTCTGTTCTTGTTTGTTGTTGTTACCGTTATTGTTTGTTTGCCTTGTTATACATACATGTACTAGCAAAGAACTGGTATTCTTTTTTCCATATCTTTGTCTGAAAGCCCTTTAATTTCAAAGTTATAGTTATTTGGTGGGAAGGGCGTCATATTTGCAATCCAAGGGAGGTTCCTACCTTCCTTGGCAGACACATGTCTTTCAAACCAAGACAGCCAGGAATGAATGAAAAGGGGTAGCTCAAGTGTGGACAGAGGGGTCAAAAATATGAAATATGTAAGTAGCAAAGGATCATACTAAACCTAAAACCTTTTATTAATGTTAGAAATAAAAATGCAAAAGAAAGAATGACTCAGGACCTAAAAGAGTTTATAGGT
The DNA here is from genome assembly GCA_013397795.1 of Orthonyx spaldingii. Classification (NCBI taxonomy): domain Eukaryota; kingdom Metazoa; phylum Chordata; class Aves; order Passeriformes; family Orthonychidae; genus Orthonyx; species Orthonyx spaldingii. Next base: position 92,720 of record VZTJ01002244.1, on the reverse strand, counting down.
AAATGACAAATAATACAATAAGAAAATGTTTTGGATAGAGTTAGAAAAGTGACGTTTCTTGTTGCCTGGACTCTTAAAACAGTTAATATAAATCACAAAGGAATTGAAGATGTTGCCCAGAGCAGAGTAGCGTATTAACAAGCTTTAGGTTAGCTAACCATGTTAAATAGGATGAATGGGAATTTTCTGCAGCCATGAGTTTATAAGAATTCTTGGGGTGGGGGATGTGAATGATGAGTAGAAACCAGAGAAGAGAGTATAGCTTTAAGTAGACTATAGCTTTAAGAGGGGGAATGAAGATGTGTGCAACAATAGTAACGTGGGCCTAAAGTTACTTGCAGAAAGAGGCAAGCTACTAAACTGCATGTATGTAAATGAGAAGATGAGAAGTACCTGTTGACTCTTTTAATAAATAAGTTGAATTCAATATTTTCTTTGAAAGTATGTGGGAACCCATGAGCAGTGGAGAAGCAATCATAAGCTTCAGTAAGCTTTATCACCTCTTCACATTCTGCAATGCAAGTTAAAAAACAAATATAGAGCTGAAATTACTGTAGTGTGAGTGCACAGCTAGTTCAAAAAATATACTCATCTTTTTGCCACTGAAGGTTTTCTGCCTTGCTGCATGGTCATGCCTATTTGGAATGACATGTCAAAGGAGTTTTCAGGGTGCAGTTGCATACTAATGTATTCAGTAATGATTTTAAGAAATGAGTAGGGAGTACACTTGTAAATTCTTGGTGCTTAACAGCCAGATAACAAAGTTTGCAAGTGATTTGACAAAAAAACATTAGAATACGTAATTATTTTGCTTCTGTGGAGATATTTTCTGAAACCTATTAAAAGGAATTAAATAATGATAAATTCAAAATACTTGGCTTAGAGGGAGAAAACCTCCACCTAAAATTAAATTAATTAAGAGACAGGTTTATGTTGTTTAAATCAAAATAAGGTTATGGAGAAAGATTCTATTTTGATAAATTTTTGTGTGGCCTGTGATTAGCATAGTATTCTTCATGCAGTAATTAGTTTGAATATAATATTTTGACTACTGACTTATCCAAGCTCTCTGTTACCTAGGCTAATATATCAGCCACCAAATTATCCAGTCTTAATAGGAATTTGTTAAAACCTGTGTATTTAGTTCAAAGGGCTCTCCATTCTCCCCCCCTCCTCCCCTTATTTTGGACTAGTAATCAGTGAAGAAACAGAAAAATAGGAAACAGAGTTGGAGTTGGGGAATTTCAGTAAAGAATACAGTAATTTCTTCTACTCCAAATCAGGTTTAACTATATATGAAACAGCTCAAGTTCATCAAATTTGTAGAAATATTTTACATTTGAAGTTGCTAACAAAAGCATGTTGAAAACCCAATGTGTTACACTTGTGACTTACATGTAAAACACAAATAATCTGTCATTTGGTTGCAAATGGTGACTTGCTACTGAACTGAATGTGGAAATCCAAAGGCATGCACTTTACATTATGCATTACATCATAGAATTCTATTAGGAACTGACTGCGGTAAATAGCAGTAAATAGCTCTTCAGGGAACAACAGTTTCAGAGCAAAAGTCATTGCACCAAGAATCTCTGTGCTTTCTTGTTTTCTTTTACAATTGAAGATACCTTAATAATTTAATTTCAGAGTTAAAAATGAGAAGGTAAGATAAATAGAGATCAGATAATATCAGCTGGAAATAAACACAAACCCTTTTAGATGCTGAATATAACATTCTAGCTTCTGTGTTGTTGATTGCTGTTTGTTTCTTCTGATAGATTTCAATACTTGGTTTTGCTTAAGCTTTGTACCACCTGGTGCACTAGAGAAAGTAGATAAAATCTGCAGAGCTTATGTGAAGACACTCGAAGCTGCCATGTGACTATCCCTCTTGGAAAAACATGTTTTGAATTGAGTGCAGTAACATTTAAATTGCTTTTGGAATAACATACAACTAACATCATGCAGATCTGCACCCATTATATTAAACCTAATAAGTCACATGTCAGGGAAGGCCATCCAGCTTTGTGGTTGACGATGAGGGGCCTGAACCCCATTCATAACGAATCAGACTAGAATTATGGATCTTAGTACCATACATCTGTATGTACAGTGGTATTATGATTATAGTAAGAAATGTACTCTGGTTCTATAATTAACTGTTTTAAAATTACATGTAATGAAGCTAACACTAGAACTAAAAATAGAATAATCTTACGTTCTTTCAGATGCTGAAAACTGAATTTTGCAGCAAGGAATGGCACAATGTGTAGATGCTTTCCATTAAGGCATCCTTGAGCATTATGATCTTTAGAACTCTTGCAGGATTTTATTAGAAGAGAACAATCCAATACATCTTTTCTATTGCTAGGAAAAATAATACTTTCATGAGATCATGAAAACATCTTCACTCTAGGATAAAGCCAAGGAGATGAAGATGGTGCCAAGTGGGAACTGCCTACAATCTTCTCCACTATGACTAGCTAATTTTATCCTATGGCCAAGGGGTATTCCCAGCACACGACAGGCGTGAATGAGAAGCTGTATGTGCAGCACAGTGCACAGTGCAGCACCTCCTGTGCCTTCTCAGGTTAACTGTTGTGTGCTCAGTAACTTACCTGTACAACAGCCTTCCAGCCAGGATCAATACCGCTCATTACTCTATTCAGGCAGGCTCTTCAAAGTATTTGTAATCTCAGTCTGGTTCCCCAGATTTCAGTCTGCATTATTAGGAACGAATCAGGTGTGCTTCCAGTACTGTATTGAGAGATGATCACAACTCTTAAGTTACGCTGTACTTTCCTACATGTATCATATTCTAAAGCAGTTGGAAAAAGTGGCATTTGCCACCGTTTGTGTTCAACGCAGGGCATCTGACTTTAACTTAGGTCTGAAAATTCACATATGTTTCAGTGCATCAACTACTCTTCATTTAGAATTCCAACTCTCATTAATGAGCTATTGTTTTTGAAGTTTAACAAAGACACATTTCAGTCCACTAGAGGAGAGAGGCTACTCAAAGGCCATACTCAACGGCAAAATTTGTGAGACAATCCACCACTCTGGAAGTAAATGAAGTACAACTACTTCTTAAGTTTCCAGGGTCACAAAGACAATTTAAAAGGCAAAAATGCTATTTTACATAAGTTTGCACATTTTAAACACAGAGGATTGAATCACAAGGAGTGAATGAAGTTGTGATATTATTTATAAGGATTAGAACATGGAAAAAGAAAATAAATTTTTAGGTAAAATTTGAACATAAAAATATTTAAAGCTCTTCTTCTATATGTGTGTTTTGCATATAAAATTCACATGTTGAACAAATATTGCTCTGAACAACCATACTGTAACATCACAGAGGATGATGACATTGGGAAGTGAACAGGTAGAAATTTGTATTCAAAAACTCAAGTACTATTTAACTTCCCATGTGAAAGTCAGGTTTTGAATGATTCAGAGTAGTCCAGACAAGATTTTTATTCAGTTCATGTAGGATGAAGTCTAAACAGTACTTCTGCACTTCCATGAATAAGATTTTCAAGCTTTTTGAAGACTTTTTTTTGTCTTTTTCTAAAGACATGTTACAGGTTAGGATCCACCAACTCATCTGTAGAAGGTAGAAGGTAGCTCTGTGATAACTTAATAAAAAAGATCAGCTAATAATTATGAAATGTAGAAATGAATGCTGAGCCTGCAGCACTTCTGATCCCTTTTTTGTTCTTGGTACCTTATTAATGCAGTTGATATCAGACTGGTTGGAACTGTTGTACTGTGAGTTCCGCAGAAATTGTCATGGCCCTGAGTGCATCCTCTGTCCTGGAGATTTAACTCTTGGGGATGAGGGTCATGTGGTAGCTGTTGATAGTGCAGCTGAAGGCCGCCACTTCCCACTAGTGACCTTGGAGAGAGATTTCCAGGTGGGAACCACTGTGGGGTAGCTGCAGACAGAGCTAAGCCACAGTCCCTGCCTATGTTGTTGCCATGACTAGATCCTGGCTGCCCATCCCTTGCAAGGCAGCTGCCCCTCTTTCTTTTGGTCCATCATGTAATTCAGCATTAAATTTCCTGAAAAATATGGGAGTAATTTCATTTTACTTGTGACTAGCCCTGACTGATTTATTAACTTCTCTCCTGTCTTTTCTCTACTACTGTAAGAGTGTTGCTTGTTGCTCCCCTAAGGAAGTAGCTTTTTCCCTCATTGCTTCTGCTTGTCTTGACACATTTAGTAACTAGTCCTTTGCAATACTCTTAGGTCACCTATTTTTCACGGTCAACCTGTTGGCAGTTTGGCTCTGCACATGCAGTGCTTCACAGAGAATCCTGTTCTCTGAGTGTATCTGGAACTAGTATTGGATATCTGTCTAATGAAGTAGACTGAGCAAATTTAATCAGATATAGAATCACAGAATGGTTTGGGTTGGCAGAGACTTTAAAGATCATCTCCAACCTCTCTGCCGTGGGCAGGACACCTTCCACTTGATCAGGTCTCTCAAAGGCCCATCCAGCCTGGCCTTCAACACTTCCAGTGATGTGGCATCCACAGCTTCTCTGGGCAACCTGTGCCAGTTCCTCACTACCCTCATAGTAAATAATTTCTTCCTAATCTAAGCCTACCTTCTTTCAGTTTAAAGTTATTACCCCTTCCTTACTCTATCACTACAGCTCTTTACACCTCCATGGTTGTTACGGTCTTGTTTTTAAAGTTATTAGAAATGCCTCTGCCCAAATTAAGATGCAAATGAGACACTATGCCAAAGTCAATAGTATGGGATTTTTTTGATAGTAAATAGGAGAGAGAGAGAGGAAAAGAGAAAAAAAGGAAGAGAAATAAATAGAAAAGAAGTGGGGTGACAGGAAAGAGTGACACATACAGAATAAAGAAAATATCACCAGTCCGTGGATTCCACCGGCGTCGCAATGATCCTTTCCAGCTGGTCTTCTTGGTGGTGAAGGTCCCCCCAAAAAGCATAGACTCCAATGGATTAATAAAATTTCAGGCCAGGTGGGAATGCCCAGGTATGTCCTCCGGGAAGGGGGCCAGTATCTTGCAGCAGACTCTGGATCTGTTGCATCACTTTGTGTCATGTGCAGTCCTGCAGTGCAAGGCCACAGGAACGTGTGTGGGGAGCACTTTAGGGGACTTTGATCGATTATGACACCCCCTCAGCTGTTTCCCATGTGAATGTTTCAAGGATGTGGCCTGTGGGGTTGGGAGTTTCACAGCTGGGCCGGTTTGTGTAAGGGAGGATCGGTGTTCAGTGCCTCTGACCAGAGGTTACGCCACGCACCCAAAACCTGCTCCCCCACCTCATTTCAGGGGGGAGTCTGTGTAAACCTGGCCTCTGTGGACTGTGGTCTCCTGCATCCCAAACCCAGCCCGGGATGATTCTCTGCTGCATTCGCTTTCTTGTAGGTGAATTCCTTTTCCTCAGCCTTGTTTGTTTTTCCCTAGACCGGTGATCTAAAAGTCTAGAACATTAAAGAAACGGCAGTCCTGGTCCCAGCAGAGAAACTGATCCTCAGAAACAAAAACACATGCTCTTCTGCACTACTTTATCTTATTTAGGCAGCTTAACTCACAGTCCAAAGTTCCTGTCAGGCAACCTCAAGGAGGGGTGGGCTTCTGTGGTTGTAGCTTCATTATACAGTTTTTGTTATAATGGGCAATACTCCTTCGTAACAATGTTTCAGATATGAAACATTTCAGTCCCTGACAATGGTGAAAACCAGTTTAGTTCATGGGGCTCTGCTAAAAACTCGTCTTCATCCCTGGTATGTCACAAGGAGGGAGAAGATGGAAAATGAATATTGCTAGGGGTAAATGGTAGGGTAATGGGAACTACAACTTAATAGTTCCTTGTGAAGGTTTTTCGAGGTTCTCTTCTTGCTGGGAGACATCTGCCTACATTAATATGGTAGATGACCATGAATAAGTGTGTACTGAGAGGACATGTATGTTTGGACACTCACAGTCCAGTCACAGTCTGTTTTTCATCCTGGCATTTATTGCCAAAAATATATGTTAGAATACTTACAGCAATTCCTTTTGGTTAAATTAAATACATATTTATGCTACTTATAGAAGTAAAGTTTTTATAGAGGAGATCCTTCTCAAATAGTGATTCAGGCAGTAAGACTGGTATAAAATTATGGAGACCATGGCAGCTCTGTACAATGTAATGTAAAAAAATGACCTAATATCTACATTAACACTGCCTCAAAATCTCAGCATAAGTCCTTCTAATGCAGGAATCTGCTGTTGACAAAGTTTCATTAGGGAGTGGTTGGTGACAATATTAATTCCAAATGTATGTTAATATTTTATCACAGTTGTATATAGGAGGCAACTGGTACCTCATTAACTCTATATTAATGATAATTTAATGTATTTATTCTTTTCTCTGAGAAATCTTTGACGAGCTTTATACTTATGCCAATGAAAAATTGTTGCATCAAATGTAACAAAGTGAATTTGTTTCAATGCAATACTAGATTTCTGAACACCAAGATTAATTTTGAAAAATTGAGCTGGGCTACTAATATGATGTTGTTCCTAGATAATAAGTGTTAATTTTGCCTAAAATGACTTTTTTTTTTTTTTTAATAACATAGATGATTATTGTATCCGATTTGAAAGTAGTAACTTTGATAAGTATCTGACCTATTTTTAGCTTTTTTCTTCTTAATGGAACAAAGTTGAAAGAGCTGGTCAGTCAGGTAAGCAGACTTTTGTGAACCATGTTTGTCTCTTTATCTGAGTAGGAATCCATATGGTTTCCATGAACTCTGAGAAAAGCTTAAAGTCACTTGAATCAATGGAAATGAGTGCCAAGTCATAGAATCTCTTATGAAAGATAACATGCAAACCTCTATGCTACATAGCATCAGCAGTGCAATTAACAACCCCATATTAATGAACTGTCCAGGTACAGTGAAATGAAATAAGCAATAAGGATTGTATGCAATTACAGATAAAACATGCTGAGGACAAACCATGACCCTATATGAAAAGAAACACTACAATTAAATGTATTCAATGCTGAAAACATAGATAGTTAAGACTTGAAAAGTCATAAATTCAACAAGTTTCCTAAAGAGTGATTAAAACTTTAAGAAAAAATATTATCTAGAAATTATTTTTAAATTACAAGTCTTAATGTGGTGCATCTCTGCAATTCAGTGTATGAATCCAGATTCACCAAATTGTGACTGGAAACAGTTTGCCCTGCTGAATATAATGAACTCCTTTCTGTTCACAAGAGCAATTACTTATTCTCTTGAAATTCAGAGCAGTTTGCAATCATCAAAATAAACTGCACTTGGTGATTAGAATAACTCTATGTCAAAAATAAACAGGGGAATGGAAACAAAATCTTAATAATTCTGTAGAATAGAACCTATGTCCAATTTTTAATTAGTTTTAACTATCTCAAGGGTGGGAATAAAGGTTTTAGGTAAATGTGTTTACTTTATCCCATTAAAGAATGAATGAAACAGCTTAACTAGAAAATTTGAGTGGCCAAACATAATTGTTTAGTTTAATACCACATAAAATACATGTGGTTCTTAGCAGACAACATTTTCTTGATGACAACACTTCGAATAAATGTACTGAAATTCTAGGGGCAATGTTTTTATTTCTTTGGTCTCTTTCTACAAATATATAAGTAAAATGCCATTAGGTTATTAAATAGCTGTTGTTGTCTTTACATGCATGTATCAATTTATTATGAATTTGGAAGCAGCTGTGCAAAAATTAAAACCTTGATTTTTTTTTTTAATTGGGTCAGAATCCATAATTCTTTGTTCTGTAGATCATGATGGATGCAGATCATAAAATAGGTGCTGCAGGAGGTCAGATCTGGTATTTAAGTAGTAAAAATGACAGCAGTTTTAATGTAATTTTATTCACTTATTCCTGTATTATCTACTTGTGAGACTCATAGGATTGCTTAGATCTGGCTAGGTTTTCCTGACAGTGCTTTTAATTATATAACTATCCACTCAGCTGCTGTTATTCTCATCATTCCCCTGGAAAGTTAGAAAGAAGAGTTTGTTCCTCCTCTCAAGAGTTGGGATTTTTTAACAAAACATATTTGCATTCTAAGTGTTGCTTCCTCTTATGCAGCACTCCCATCACAACAGTTTGAACAGAAGGAAGTCTGACAGAGCCTTGAGAGGAAAAGACCTTGTGTGGGGAGCATAAGGCATGAAGTTTGCAACCACTCAGGTCCTCTGCTTTGGTGCCTTGAACAAACTGTTCACGAAGCTTTCTGTGACAGTACTTCTCAAAGACATGGACACACTTTACTTTCTACAGTCCAGCCTAGAATACTTAATTTGTTTTCAAGGAGATCTGGGAGTTGTTTTAGTTCTGCTGTGCAGTAGTGCAGAAGAGCATGTGTTTTTGTTTCTGAGGATCAGTTTCTCTGCTGGGACCAGGACTGCCATTTCTTTAATATTCCACTGTTGAAGCATTCTAGCATAGGAAAAAGTAGTCCTCTTTATTTGTGTGCTGAAGTATTGTTGTGCTCCAGTGACTATCAAAACCCTCTTAATAAGTGCTTACTTGGCATCCTATTATCATTCTTTTCCATGGACAAGGCCATCTGTTTCTTCTGCTGATAAATCTACTGGAAATATTTTACCTTTCTGGTGGTAAAATATAGTCTGATGATACAATCTAGTTGTTTCTGGGGAAAATGGAATAATGTGAGTAAAAGCCTAGCTCCTTGGAGCTTTTGTTAAGAATTTCAGAGGAGTCAAGAAATGTTGCAAGAAATTCCAAGAAGTGTGTTTTCAGACAGACTTACTAGATAGCAATCAAATGCAAAATGCACATAGTTTGATACTGAAATGCATTTTGTCATTGATGATTCTTATCAAAGGCTTTTGGTGTGAGCACAACTAATATTATGATAATTCTAATAATATACTTGGATGCTCTAAAGCTGAAGTGTATATATAACTAGATTTAAATTTAAAAGATATTTACAATTGTTTTATCTTAATCTCTTTGATGTGTAGGCAAGTGTTTGACTGCTGTTGATGTAAACCCTAGGGCTTAGAGACAGGTGATGGCATGGCACAAATTGTTAAAACTTTTATCAAATATTTTACTCAGCTGCCTCATTTTTTCTTCCTTGACTTCCTTTCCATTTATATAATTGTAGTATTTTAACTAATCTATATATGAAATTAAGAAGGATCATTGTTTCTTTTCACCAGTGGTTTGTGTGCAGTTGTAATTGCATTTTACCTTTTGCAGGTCACAGCCATCTTTCTTGTAAAGGCTCCAGGATGGAAATTAGTGCAAGTGTTGATGTTGCCACACTGAGTCTTTGGTAGGCTTTTACCTTGAGTTTCATGTTCTCCTTTTATTGTCTTCACTTGCATTTTTCAAGTGAGTAAAAATTTTCAGTGAGTAAAGTTTTGGCTTAATGAGTAAACTCATTGAATAATATTGAAATATTTGAACTTGGAAAATCAAAGAACAAATCGTTTCAATGGAAAGAAACATTTTATTAAAACAATGGCAATGCAAACTCACCCACATAACAAATGTAACCCCAGAAACCAGGCTGGTGGTTTGGTATACATTACTATTGAAGATGTGTAAAATACCTGCTTCTGCTTCTCCCGGTTGTAAAGACAAATTATTTTATGTCTAAGAGATCAATGGTTCTAACTAAGAGAATATTCAAACACTACTCTTCTTGGAGAAGGGAAGAGAGATCTCAGTCTGGTTATTGACAGAAAAATATCCTCATTGTAAAGGCACACATATATTGCCAGCTTTGTTAACTGTCGCCACCAAAAGCAATGTGAACATAAAAAGAATTCACCACTTGAGATGGTTTATTTAGGTAATATTTGAGGTTTATAAGGGATTTCTTTTTCCTTCCCTTTTTGTAACAGTTCTGCAGCTAAACCAGTGCATTTCAAACCTTCCATTACCTCTTGAAGCTTTACTGGCCATAGGAATAGTAAATAGTCCTATTTATCAGTATTTCCAAGCTATATAATTTCATTCTGATTTGATAAAGACAAATATTCCAATTACTCTATTACAAAGATATTGAACATTACAGAATACATACATACAGTGCAGTTCTATTTTGTATTTCGCAGGTCTATCAGTGTCAAGATCTGAAAAATATTTGCTAATCTACAAATGTTGGAATGTTCTTCTCATGTGACAAACCTCTATTGAAATGGCAATTTCACCTAGAGAAGTGAAAAATACACTGAAAGATGAAGGCTCTCATTTTTGAGATGAGGACTTGTCAAACAGATCTGCTGGCCAGCCTACATGGTAGGTCATGGTGGATATCCATCTGTGCAGATATTCAGAACCCAAATGGACAGTGTCCTGGGCAACGTGCTTTAGCTGACCCATCTTGAGCAGGGAGATTTTGCTAAATTTCAATAGATTCCTCCCTAAATGATTCTGTGTTCTGTAATCAGTAATTGCAGGGTGTTAAACAGTTGGAAAAACATTTGGAATAACGTTGTCTGAGAGCTTGCATGTGATACACATTATTATTTTCCAGGTCAAGTAGTAGATTTGTCACTATTTCAATTTCTGAGCTGAAAATATGTGATTTGTTTTACTTAGTGGAATAATTTGGGGCATTGCTTTTGTTCATTAAGGTAGACTTATAGCTCAAGTTAGAAGTCAGAGCAGTTGAGTCTCAGTACATGGTTTAAGTGAATCTTTTCCCTGACAAAATTTTGCATTGCAAGGAAATATTGCCTATTTTTAAAGTTAGAGGAGATGCTAACATGTATCTATTTGCTATGGAAACATTAACATGGGTAAATGAAATATTTTGTGTACAAACATCTTTAGAGAAATGGGAAAATAAAAGACTATTTAGTATTAAACAAAGTGTGCAAGATGTGATAGGAGGGAGATATTTACAATCTTGTAAAAATTGGAGTTCTGTTTTACCTTTTATCTGATAACACAGCTGCAGGATTTTCTTGTCTCTACCAAAACCTCCAGCTGTTCTTTATTACTCCCTCAGCTGTCCTGAAGCAATGTGTGCAAATCACTGCAAGTTTGATTATTGAAATGACAATGGTTGTAGTGAATACAGGAACTCCTTACTTCTTTATTCACTTTAGTTTTGTCACTGAATTCTTTCATGCTTTTAGAGATTTGAATAATGCCCTTTGTCTGTTTTCTTATAATAATTTTTATCAAATAAAAACCCAAAACAAACCCAAAATATCCTGGCTTGATTAAATAAGAGGAAATGGAATCCCTATGTGTTTGTTGGACATAACATTGGACTATATCAAAATGACTTGTTAAAAAAATATTCCATGCAGGTGCAGTAAAGAATCTCAATGTACTGTAGTTAACCTGTCCTGTTGATAAGACTCTGTCACCTAGTATCCAGCTTTGACTAGAATATTTAGTGCCCAAAAAGGCACAGATTTTACTAATATGGTAATTTACATATAATTGTAAGAGCTGAAACCTATAGTTTGAGCAGTGAATAAGAGACCCTGGAGTGTACAAGTGAAGCTTGAAAGAATGTTGCAGTACTGTACTTCAAACTGTAGACATTTTTGTAAGACTCTGTTTCAAAGCAGGCCTAGTCTTGTAATTGCATTATACAACCACAGGGAAGTTCTATTACACTGCTATCAACTCATGTCACTCACACCCACATCAGTACAGAGTGCCTCACTCTGATGTTTCCTGAAACGTCATCCCTTTCTTGGAACTTTTTTTTTGACTACAGGTGATCATACATTACTATAATATTTAAAATATTTTAAAATAAAATTTTTAGTTGAAGGTTTATAATGTTACTTCCATATATCTAAGGAAGTACATACTCTGTCTTCTGAATGGAAAAAAAGTGAACCTATTATGTCACTGAGTGACTTCAAAAAACCCTATGTTTATTTTCCAAAGAAAAAAGACATTTTTATGTTATCAGAAAAAATTGTTTCAATTAATGTCTATGATTGTTCAGTAATTCTTTTTATAGACTGCTAGCTGCATGCTAATGCAGTTAAATAAAGGGCAATCCTGTGGACTGACATGAATATCATCTTTTTGACAGCATAATGACCTTCCTATTGATGACAAGTAAAACATGAAACAAAACTTTTAAGCATTGTTAAGCAGGATCTGGAATAATATACTTTGATAAGGTTAAACAAATTAGTATGATCAAATAACCCCAAACAACGTTTGTAAGATTTTTTTTTTTTTACCTGTAACTCTCTTACAAAAATATCTTCCTCATATTTAACATTTATAACTGGTTGTCAACATCATTATGTAGTTCAGTATCTGGTTATCTGTTCTGTATATTTGTATCATAGAGTAATTAGCAAAATATCTGGCTACCCAAGGTGTGTTTGGATGCCTAACTGGAAAACCAGAGGCTCTGGAGTGACATGTAAATAGCCATGAAGTAAAAGAGATGTCTTATTTAAAGCTGAATTCCTTTGTTAACACAGTAATTGTCCCTACAGGCCATTATTAACAGGTTAGACTATCAGATGATTTGATACGATTCCTAGAAATTGACTTATTTGAATACTTTATGGACTGCTGGGCCAGTGTGGAAATCTGCTACTGTCACATACCTGACTAGAACATTACTAACAAATGTTAATAATCTGTTCATTAAAAAAAGAAATTTCCAGGTTCTAGGAGCACCCATTAAAAGGCAGAGGTTTGTGTCAGAGGTGATACCCATGAAACTCACTAAGTGTATAAATAAAGAATCCCAAGCAGAGACACTGGGATCAAAGTCACAAGTGTCTGATTTAAATTATTTCATGTGAGGGCACTAGGACAGATATGCCAATAACCATTCCATATTTTGAGAAGTTGAATGGTGGTTACAGAAAAGACTGATACATACCAGTTACATAATGCTCCAAAAACAGTGCCAGTGCACTCAAGAAAATTCTTCAATATTGCTGCCCTAATTTTGAAAACATTGAAAATATGGGTACACATTTTGGAATTGGGATTTAGTAGAATATTTGAGAATTGAAGTTGTTGCCATGTTGAGTTTGGAACCATGAAATACTGAAGCTTATGGAGATTTGAAGCTGAAAATAGCTGCCTTTTGCAACTGAAACAAAAATGCTGCAAAATGGAACATTTCAAGCTGTTGAAGAAATGTGACAAATGAAGAAAGTGTAGTATCAGTATAATGCAATAAAATCTGAACTGGAGTGTCATATTGGCTAAACAATCCCTGACTGTCTCTTCTGCAGCAGCAGCACAGAGCTGCTTACTTCTCTCTGTCATGTACACCCATGCTTTTGATCCACTTAATGAAGCACAGTAGTAGTTCTGTAGGGCTCTAGAGGCTATATGTACGTATGAATTTATGATCTGATGAATGTTAGAGCTTTCTAAGAGCAAATTATCACTCTGCATACAATGATACAGATGGGGTGTTCTGACTTTGACGGAGTACCGTGTATGTACGCACAGGGGGAAGCAGGATTTCAACTTTTTGTTTTATTCTTGTCCTTAACCATTTAAAGATAAAGCCTTTCAGAATAATTAAAATCATGGGTAACCTTTGTTTTGAAAAAGATACTTGCTTAACTGACTACATAAAAATTTGACATTGTTTAGTCATAACAGAAAATTAACACCACAAAGTTTTTCATCTAAACATTTTGTCTTCATTTATATTCTTTCATACATAGTGCTCACTGATCAATGAGACAGGTATTGATGTAATAGGATCATAAAATCATGCTAAAGACCTGAAATAATGCAACGATATTTCAGAACAAGTATGAGAGTCTTGGATGACTCATGAGAACTTAAACTGAAAATTTTTGGAATAAAGAAATAAGACAAAAATTATCCAACACAGGGAGCATGCAGTAGTTTATAGATGGCAACATCCAGTTTTAAGATTTGGATAGCAAGCATCTATCTCTATCGATTGTCACAGGGTATTTAACAACAGACATCAGAAACATTTTCCTTGCTCCAGTGATGCAGAACTATCTGTCTTGGTTCTCTTTAACACAATTCACAAGTCACATAAGGTAATAGAAAGCACATCATAGATAAAACTTGCACAGTAGTGGGTGTATATTCAGTTACCTAAGATGGAGGCATTTGTCCATCCTCATTAATATAACTAGTAGCAGCATATATTCTCCATTATTATTATGTTAGGGTCACATTATGGAAGTCAGCATTTTTACCAATAGTCTCTCAGGTTTCTCTCTCATGTTATTAATTTTTTGTGGCTTGCTTTTGTTTGGTTTTTTATTTGGTTGGTTTTGGCTTAGTTTGGTTTTGTGTTTTTCTTTTTTGTTGTTGCTGTTGGCTTGTTGGTTTTTTTTGTTGTTATTGTTGGGGATTTTTTTGTTTCTTTGCTTTCCCGAAGGAGTGGGAGTCATTTGTTTGGAGTGCAGAAATACACTTTTCATTGTGTTGTAATTTGGTGTCTGTTAGGAGCTGACACAGATGTGATACAAAATAGTCACTCTTGAGAGGTAAAAGAGGGTATTTTACTGGACTGTTGATGTACTTCTGTGGTATTTACAGTGGCTGCCTCATGGTCTCCAGATGGAATTTAAGATGTTTGTTATGACCCATAAAGTACTAAATGGTCTATCAGGAATTAAATCTCTCCTCATGCTGTTCAGTCACAGCTGCTACCAGCTGATATATAAGAGACAGGATACTTGGCAGGACATTACCCATTACCCATGAAAGCTTTTTCTCTCATCCTCAGTTCAAAGTAGTCTGAAATGGGCCGATTTCTGGGAAGTCTGCAGCAGATGTGTGATATGGCTTTTTGGAGAGGAATAGAGGCAGAGACAGAAGAAAGTAGACTTCTGTCTGAAATTTGTAGAAGACACTGTAATACACTTGACATCTTAAGTGTAGTAATTTTCCGACTAAGTATGTTAGTTTGTCAAGTAACAACAAACAATGTAATGGTGCCTCAACAAAAGAACCTTGCTGGCTGGTAGCTGGGAAAGCATGAAATGCTCCACTGCTCTTGCAATATATTGTCATATTTCTAGCCTTCCCTTAGAATGATGATTAGCAAACATGGTAACAAACAATTTACGAAGTCTACAGAAAGTTAAGATTTTATAATTCACTGTAGAGAATAATTTAATCTAAATTGCATTTGTCAAAAGTATCAGCATTTCTATTCTATATTCTTTATCTTTTAGTATTTGCTTATGTACTGGTCTCTAGACACAGGGCAGCTAACAAAGTGAGTACTAGGCAATATTATGCAATAATGATCATTCCACGATGCAGCTGTCAGGTCTCAGAAGTGCAGCTATCACAAGTTATATTTCCTCCCCTATGGAGTACAATTAGTCACAAGATTGCAACTGATTAAACCATATCTAGTTGAATCCAGTAAGAACAAATTTGTGCTTGGTTTTTGATGCATATATTTTTTCCATGTCTGATTTTTGATGCACGTATTTTTTCCATTTGAAGAGTTGGGGAAGCATACAGTTTCCCTATCCATGCCCAAATAATTCCATTACAAAATCCACTGATGCAGTGCAAGTTGAGAGTGAAATGACCTGGGTTGCCTGACAGTGTTAAGGAAACAGAATTTTTCAGACATATTTCTGTTTATACAGATTATATGAGCAAAGCAGGTTTTGCGTTCCTGCCTCAGAGATAGAAGACATCTTATTGCACAGTCTAATTAATTTAAAAAAATGTGGATCACCAGAAAGTAAAACGGCAAAAGACATTGGAAGCATTCAGTAAGCTTGATGCACTATGCAGATATTCAAGTAATATGTGAAAGAAAAAGGAAAAAAAGAAGAAAAAAAAATTTTAAAAAATAAGAAAAAGGGGGAAAAAAAGAAAAAAAGAGACTACTTAGCACTTTCCCGTCTCTTTCAGGATAACAATTACTCTGAAAAGGAATTGGATATGAATACTTCCTGTATCTATCTTAACTGGTAAAAAGGTGTTTCTTCTGGACAAGAACAAGCAAGAAAATGCTAGAACCAGATTTCATAGAAGTAATAGACGTAGTTTTATAGTGCAGTGTCAGATAAATCTAAATAGAAGTAATATTTGGTGTTTCAAGGGGTTTTATCTCTAGTTAAGTATATGACTACTCTTCAGGCAGGCCTAGCAAAAGGAGAGATCCTCAGGAGGTCAATGGATTGCCATTTTCAGAAATAGGAAATTCACAATATTTTGAAATGGACTATTTCTGACGTTAATAAAAATATATTTTTATTAGCACCTTTCTTTAAAAATACTGATTTAAATTTATCATATTTTCATGGCTTAACTAGGCATTATTTAATTTGTCCTTGGAAACTGGTCACTTCTGTATTATATGTTAAATATAGTAAAGTAAATATACTTGCTAAAAACATAAACTTTGGGACGTACATTGATAAGTGCTGTATCACTTAATCAGTGATACTGTCCATGTTCAAGACTAGCTTGCTTTAAAAAATGAGAAAAGCTCATCATCAGGATGAAGAAGTGATACTGTTTTGCAAGAAAAATTACTCAAAATTGCTTGAGAATATTATAATCAAGGTGCAGCTAGTGCAATAAAATAAGGATATTGTTCTGGAACTTTATTATTTACCTATTCTGAGATTAACTCATGAGTCTCAATGGTTGTGTTCAAAACACATTTATAACTTCTCGACTGTTTAGTGTATTTTGGCAACTTTCTGCTTAGAACTGTATTATGTGAATTTTGGTGGCGATACATTTAGCCAAGTGGGAGAACATACTTAAAAGCCTCATAGAATAAAGCTTACCTCCTCTATTTCAGGTGTGCAGGAATTCAGACAGCCTGAATTTTCAGGAGAAACTCAGAGGCTGACACAGAATATTTTAGCCCTCTGTGTGTTGGCCGCATTACAGAACACGCAACGTGTGTTTGCAAGACTGAGAGTGTGGAACAAGCTCCTATTATGTTCCTGCCCTTGCTCCTATCTTGGTCCTACACGGGGTATCCAGTGCAATTCCAGCCCCTTTCGGGTTGGATCACTAGGTGGAGGTATTGTTCAGACAACTCTACCTCTATCAGGCTACCAGAGGTGTTCTTCGGCAGGAAATTACAATGTGCTAATTACCAAATGGCAGGGGTCCAAGCCCTGAACCGCTAGCTACCTTTGATTGTAATGTAATTAAACCTATGCAAATAGCTTAGGACTGAACCTTTTGTTAGCTGTATGCTTATAATTGCAATGAAAAATGTGCAGTCCAGCTCTTATTACATTCTATTTAACTGTTTTGGTCTGATTATGCCCCTCCACACCATTCCCTGCCGTCCCCCTCTAAGGTACTGTAATTACCTGCCTGTGAAATACTTTCAAACTTTATGCTGGGTGGTACCTTACAGAGCTGAAATTTGTTTCAACAACTGTAAATCTTACCTCACACCAAAGAACTTTCTTTGCAATCCACAATCCCTTCCATATTACTGTTCTTGAAATGCATTTCACTCTGTGCATTCTCTGCACAGTGCTTAGCAAATAAAAGCAGATTAATAAAAAGCTATGCTATTGCTTCAGTCACGCCAGAATTTCACAAAATTACCTATTTTCTCTTGAAAACTTTTACTATTTTCCCTAAGCTCCTTCTCTGTCTTCAGAAGCTATGCAACGTGTATTCTGAGGCAGCAAGGAATATAGCATGTGGAAATTTCTTTTAGAAACAAAGGAGCAGAGACAGCATCCCTTGGTAAATCTCCTCTGTACACACTGCAAACAGCAAAGTCTACATTTACCATACAGCAACACAGGGATTTCTCAGACAACCCCTTCTTATGAAAGTGTAAAAGGTGAACATTGGCCGGAATACTTTTCAGCTCCTTGAGAGAAGTGAAGGGTTTTCCCTTAGTGTGGTGTTTTCCTGATGTCAGTTCATCTACCTACAGCGAACATTCATCTGAAAGTTGTTTTCCTTTGGCAGGAAATACTGCATTGTAATTATATTTTAATTCAGTTTATTGGTTTTTAAATGCCCAGTAGAACACTAAACACCATTTTGTTGAATATTTTAACTAGCACATATTTTGATGAAATTTTTGTTTATATTATCTGATTAATTTCTGTTGATGAAGTGTATATTTTAAAATGTTTTTATTATGCAACCAGTATTATAATTAAAATTTTCATCTATTCATGAAAATACATAAAGAAACCAAACCCTTGTAAATAAGTCATGTGGCACTATTATAGTGCTCCACAGTTGAATAGGAGGCAATATTGTTTTCTATAGACCTGTGTTACCTACCTGTTATATGATGAATGCCCAGACAAATCAAAAACTTTAAAAATGATGTCTCTTAGGTAGTCATTCACAGTTATTTATTATATCTATATATCTATAAATTGGCTATGGTGATGAAGTTTATGTAATTTGTGCTTTTGAAAGAACAATAACAAAACCCCCATAAGAACCTTGGAAAGACAGACCAGCTGGAAAGAACAGAAATGTTGCAAATTTTCTGACTACAGAGAAAAGTAAAAGGCAGGTAATGATGAATTGTTATATTTTCCATAGTGGAGAAGGGCCACTGGTTCAGTGTTGTGCATGCAGAGGGCACTTTTGAAAGTTAAAACAAATTAAGTCTTACTGTTGAAAAGACCAGACAAAGAAATTCTATGCTGTAAATTTTTTTGTTGCTCTTGAGGGATGTAAAGCAGACGGATATGAGGAAAAAACCATGTTTTTATTTCTGTTTCTCATTCACTTATATGAAAAATGGAAAAAAGGCTTCAGGATATGTTTGCAAAAGCATAAAGGCAAATTTTATAGAAATATATTCCAGGTTTGTACATGATTGAACTGGACTTTTGGAGTTGAAGTCTTCTCAAAGCATAAGATATGAGAAATCTTTTTTTGTTAACTTAACCTTAAATGCATTTTCAACTTTCATCTTAACAGCTTAAATACTAGATTCAATCCACAAGCAGAATAGTGCTCTGTCTATACCTGTAAGTCAGAAATTAAAAATGGTTCTATTTTATGAAACTGCAAAGCACAATTTTAATTTGTTGATCGTGCATTTCTTTTTTTGAGGATTGTTTAAAATGGACATATCATGGACAGCTTGCTTTTTATCATCAGAATTGAACAAAGGGGCCCACATAAAAAAATTGTCTTGAAAAGAAGGTTATTTCAAGAGCTTGAGGATAGATTGAAACATGTGCAATTTCTCTTAGATACTGTACCAGATGCTGTTTGATATGTTCTACTGTGTAATTTTTTTCAATTCATTTATTTGAATATAATTTTTAAAAATTGCATGATTACTGGACATAAGTAGTAACACTATATAGAAAACAGAGAGAAATAGTATCTAACATTAAGGCATTTTTACAGTTATCCTTATTATTAAGGTATTATGAGGCAAGTTTTCAGAACCTGTAAGGTGAATAATTATAATTTTTATCTAATAAATCTATTTTCACAGGGAGAATATAGAACTAAAAATATTTTCATGAAAGAATCTGAGAAATATATAACTTGGTCTAAACACAAACATTTTCTTGGACTCATTTAATTCCAACCAGTCTTGAAAATAATTAATTCAGTATCTGTGCTTTGTTGAGGTATTAACAGTTTATCTAAACTGAAATAAAAGGAACACATTCAGTTTGATCAGTACTTTGGTTTGTTCATTATTTTTATTTCATAGGCAAAAAATAATTGCTGTAATTAAGAATAAGGTGTTTAATTTAACAATTTAAAGAAAGAAAAGAAGGATTTTTAAAATATATAGCTCTCCAAGAAACAGAATTCTGCTTTTATCTCTAGAAGAAGTCAGTGAAGCTAAAAATAGGAATAGGTCAAGCAGAAGACTTTCAGTAGGTTATGAAGAGTTTCAGAATTATAGTACAGCCACAAGTATTGCACTTTCACAACCGGTATTTCCAAGGAAAGAATGGAAAATAAACCCAATAGGTAATGTCTACATTGTGACCCTGTAAGAGGACGACATGTAGTTGTATGCAGACATACCTTTGTCTTGTCAAAAGCACGAAGAATGTACGTGATTAATTTTGAAATATGTATTTGTTCAGGGCACTGTTGAAAATAGACTGTATCAATCTTTTTGATGTCTCAAGCAACAATACGGTCATTCTTTATTACTATAGCCTTAAGGTATTTTTACTAACAAATTATTAAGCAGTTTATCTCATGTGTAAGGTTTGACATCTGAAGTTATCATCATACAAGAAGCTAGATTAACTAAATAAGTCAATTATTAAATATTAATATTTTTTCTTAAAAGATTTCTGGAGTCCAGGGGAAAAGTAGATTTTAAAATTAGATCAGAAAATCCAATAAAATATTTATATATATTTGGCTTATTTCTTTTTATTCCTCTTCCTTTATAGAAGATTGATGTTAAGGAGACTTTACAATTACCATTACTTATTTAACTTTTGTGTAAACTGGTGCCATGGTATTTTCCTGGATTTGATTACCATGGTGAAATCCTTTAATTATTGGGTCTTTAGCTGGTATGCCAGGGAGAAGAGAGGGGAAGAAATATCAAGTATATAGAATCAAGTTATGAATCTATATTTCTTTTATATTTACATGAAAAGAGTAAAATGCACCAAGAACAATTGAGCTGCCTTATTTTGTTAATTTCAGGCTTTTATTGCATGTAATAATTCACTGTAACAATGCATTTTTCTAATAATAGGAAGACATATGAATTGCATGTTATTATGCAGTCACAAGCTGGCCAAAAATTGCTTTGAGCATAGAGTTAATCCTTACAGAAAAGGAAGGGTAGTTATAAGCACCTTGTATTTCTTATTTGCAGTTCTTGGTTTTTGCTGTTTTGTACTGTGATAATGTTGCTTTTCAACTTCAGTATTCTGATTTAACAATAGAGCTAATACAGAGGAAATAGTATCCCAAGTGCAATTTTGACATTGGCGTTATTGAAAAGCAAGAGGTATTGCTAAGTTCTATAAAATGTTCATTAGAAGAGGAAAGATAAATTTAATAAATTAATGCTTCATGCCTATTTGCACATGATACAATAGTGAAAATGGATGAACATTCATTTTATCAAAGGCAAAAAAATAAAACCCAACCCAAAATTCTGATAAATGTTGTTATGCTAATCACCAGTTCTCAAGATAAACCTCCTATGAATGGAGGGCAGAAGTGCAAGATATAAAATCTGTTTTGACTAATGTAAAGGAAAGATTAGATTTCAAAAGTGCCTGTTTCTGTTAGTATTTTTCTAAGGATAGAAATAAAGATAATCAAAACTGACTTAACATACTAAATTAAGAACAAATTAAAATATGTGGACCGCTTACAAAATTAGCAGGAAAAAGACTGAACTGTTTGTTTGTTTGATAACCTTCTTGGACAGTCCTACATTCAGTTTTGTTGTTCCAGGAATACTTCATCTGTCTACCAGAATTGAAAGATGATCAAATTTGAAGGCTCTATTTTCTGTCAAGACCAGATCAAGTAAAGCTGAAATATTTTTATATTGGCAGACTGCCTTCTTAGAGGTAAATGAATAATTCTTATTAATAGATGAAATAAATCTAGTTCATTCTTTCATAACTAAGAATTTATATAATATTATCCACTACCAATTTCCAAAACTACCAAGTACCCTGATAAACACAGGCATGATTGTATCTATAATAGTCTTTTTATTGCTCTGTATACTACTGAGGCAAACAGGGAATATTGAATCTCATGATAATCAAATTAGATGGAAACTAAGTAGGGGCCAATTAAAAATATCTGTTAATTTTTCTAGGTAAGTCTTCAGTCAATAGTCCTATAAATAATTAACTGAAGCAGCAGCTTATGCATGCAGAAATTGAGAAGTGTAATTTACTTTTACTTATCAAAGCCAGGAAAAATTATCTGTACTAAGGACAGGAATATGAGGTACAGATGGCTGTTCTCTCAGGAGAGATTCTGTATGCCTTTTCTTAATTTAGATGCTCACTTTTGAACAGTATCTGTGTATCTATGTAGTTTAACACAGTAATCTTTTAGTGGCTGTACAAACCAATTTCATTAGCTTTATATCAGCCTCTTGCTTTAATTTTATTATAACAATATAATCCTTTTTTTCAACACTTCAAATAAAGCAGCACTAGACAACCACCCTGACAATCTATCTTAACCAAATATACCTTGTCTTTATTATTCTTTCAGCAATAAATGAGAATGTGATGTTCTGTTAAGAAACTAACTTCTTTATTGCAAACAATTTTATTTTCAAACAATTATTTCTACCAGGCTCATCTTCTAGTTTTATTCTTCTGAGTTTGTATTTAAAAGGAGTTGAAACACTTTATTAGGGTTAAGATCTAATCCTACATTGGAGACAGAACAAAACCTACATGAGTGTTACGAACTGGTTTAACACAGCAGACCCAAGGAAACTAAACTTCTGTGAGTAAAATGGATGGGACCCAGAAAAGTTCAAAATATACCCAAAAAACATGATTAAAACCAAACGAGGTTAGATGTTGATGCCAAATAACTTGACATATTTTATTTAATAGTAATAAAGGGAAAGGGAGGGAGGGAGGGAGGCAGGAAGGGAGGCAAGGAGGCAGGGAGGGAGGGAGGGAGGCAGGGAGAGAGGAAGGGAGGGACGAGGGAGGGAGGAAGGGAGGGAGTTCCACAAAGGGAATTGTTCAATTTGTTATTCTCAATTTCTAATATTGTTCAAAACCAAATAATAGTTTTTATTCATGCATAGGGATTAATCAAACAAGGACAGATTTGAGAAAAACAAACTCAAAATATTTGATTACTGAATTATAGCATTTACTTGTGAGTTGAGACATTTTCATTCATGTTCCTTTAGGGATAACTGGAATTTATACCATAGTTCTCCTTCAATCTTGAGTGAAGTACAGGCATGGAGTCACTCTCACTCTGCCTGACTGTGAGTTGTGCAGGTGGGAGGTCTCCATGTCTTCACACTATGTCTTAGGGCATGTGAAATTAGATTAGATTTTCAGGAATATGGAAACATGACATGTTTTGATTTCTGTTAGGGCTTAGGCACAGAACTCCCCAGTACATTCAGAAAGTAGGTAGATGTGGTGCCCAGAGGTAAACAATTAGATAAAAGTGAGTGGATATGCAAATTTATGATAAAGTACTGTTTTTTGAAGAGATGAAAGTAGCAGTGCCTTGGTTGTGAGGACATGGATTTGAACTATAAGCCCTCAACTCTATTGTGAATCTAGCTAATTTTGTTTCTTTATCCATATGTGTGAATATCAGTATGTCATATCATGTGATATGATATCTCTTTGAAAAGGATAAAGTTATTGATACTTGGAAGAATTTAGTAGGTCCAGTGACAAAGAGCACATGAAGAAAGGCTTATAAATAGACTAAGTGTCAGTACATAAGCAGTCACCATATTTGTGTTTAAGATTGCTTTTGTGTTGTGTTCCAAAGTGGACCAGCTATTTCCTTGAGACCATGGCAATGGGAGGAGTGGGGGTTTTCCCTGGGGCGGCCATGGATCTGGACAGGCCAGAGGGACAGCTGAGGGCATCTCCAGCCCAGTAAATCAGACAGCTCCTAAAGGCTGAGGTCAAGGCAGGAGTTCAAGCAAAGAAGTAAGGGTGAAAGTCATCCTCTTTGAGTCATCTTGTTAATGTTACCGAGCAGCCAGACACTTTCTGACTGTGTGTGATTTGTTGCATTATTAATGACCTTAACACTGCCTGAATTAACCTGCCCATGCTATGCAAATGTAAACAGAGACTGAGGAACAGAATTTGATAGATCAATCTGGAAAAGCTGCATCCTGTCTTTGCACCGAATTGTCTTATAACTTCAGAAGAATAATAATAGCTCTTAAGGTGGATATTGCCATGTCTACTGTCAATGAAAACTGAATGATGAGCTGAAGGCATTTCTTGTGAACAGACATTTGTAGAAAGTATCTTAGCTAATATATGTCTTTTGACATGAAATGAATGGTTCCGTAGCTGGGTGCACCTTGTTTTGAAAGACGCATGTTGACTCATCTGAGAAAAGAGTTTCACCTCTTTCTAGATCAATGGTTATCTATCAAATAGGTGAGCAGGCATGCTGGAAAGATTCTCTTGAATTATAAAATGCAGACTCATATTAATAATAAACTGAAGAAATGGATCTGAATTTTTAAAACACACTTCAATATTATCATGATGCATAAGCTTTCTAACATCATTCTTTTTCCTGCTTGTCCAGTGAGGTAAATAGTCCTCCTCACATTCTCCACATATTTGCAGTTCAGCAATTGCAGTGCTCAAAATAAGGTTTGAAGGTAAATACCTTGTTTCATAATCTTTTGTTGATTTTGTAAGTTTTATTTGTTCACATAACTTGCTGAGGAAGTTATAATAATCAACAAGGACTGATTAACGCTAGTGGCTTTACCTCCTGTGATGAGAGAGAAAAGAAAAAGGAATTGGTTTCCACTAAAAGAGATGAGAGATTGGATAATTACATGACAGAACTGGGCTGTGTTACTGAAGTACAGTAAAATACATAAAAGAAAGTCAGAGTGTAAGTAGAAAATCATAGACATTTCTGAAAGTGCAGCATATGTTCTTCTTGAGGTTCAGAGGAAGTTTTCCAAAGTGTTTACCAAGTCCAGTATATGTTAGAGGGAAAAATGTTATAATGTTAAAGGAATTCTAGGGAACTTCACCTTGTTTTCAAAAAGAAAAAATGTATATACACACACATGTATATGTGATACAACTGAATACCTGAATAGTAATTTTCTTGGTTTACTGGATGCATGACAGGAACTTTGCCATGATATATTAATTTCTTAAAGCATATTAAGTTTAACCATTTAAGGTGTAATGGCAAGATAATAACTAATGAATAATACTTGCACATTTAATGCATTTGTCTTGTTTCCTTATTAGTAAGGGTGGGTGATGCTTGTTATTTGGCCACTAGGATATTCTGGATGTACATTTGTAAGGAAAAATGGGTCAGTTTTTAATATGATACTTTAGATAAGGACAGTTATTGGTTGTTTATGGTAATAACAGCTCAGGTAACAGCTTTTTGAACAGGAGGAAATATTTGCTAGTACCTAAGTAATTATACCTCTCCATTGCTGTAGTATTCCTATGACATCTGCCATAGAATCCATTTGCAACAGGTTTCCAAAAGAAACATGAGGCATTCAGGCGGCCTGAGAAAATTTGGAGGAATGATTTTCCTTGCCTGCCAGAAAAATGCAGAATCTTACCCAGAGTTTATATAAGCTCTGTGAAAACTGGTAGCACAAGGGCAAGGTGGATCTTTGCCATATACAGACCTTTCAGGGTAATGCTAAAAAATCGGTGGAATTCAAAGTGTTGTGGAGGGAAGGAATAAAAGATATCCTTTGTTGTTTCTGTGAATGAATGTAGCCAGACTAAGAATTGAGTTCTGAAAACTATCACTTCAAATAAATTAATGGTGGAAGAAACATGCAGTGAGGAAAGTAACACATGCAAGACAGAATTTTATGCATATCTATACAACTGTTTACATATATGTGCACATATGGATTTCTTGTGGATACATTCTTCTCCCTAGACCTGAGATAATTGAACCGTAGTGTCACCTTTATCTTATCTCAAGTTCCCTCAGATGACTCAACTCACAGTCTAAAGTTCCCCTCAGGAGGCATATTCAGGGAGGGGTGGATTTTGGTGGTTGCAACTTCTTTATACAGTTTTGCCATAATGGGGAAAAGTCCTTCATAACAATGTTTAAGCCATGGACCAGAACATTTCAGTCTCAGACTGCAACAACAGTGAAGGAAATTAACTTGCCACTAAAAACAATGCAGGAGCATAATTTTTGTTACAGGTGTTCCACAGATCAACATAACCCAAAAGACTGCACAAGTATCATTACATCTGTCATACTATTTCTTTTCCTTACAATTTAGCTGTTAGCCTCATAATAATTGCCAAGTGTTGTTAAATTACTGAGATCCAAATCTAAAGCAAAGAACAGTTCCTATCTCGGTCTGCTCTATTCTAGAATATCTGTTCAACTTCTGTTCATAAAAAGGCAGCCCAGGTTTCAAGGGTAATTGGTCCATTGTTTACTTTCTTGTTCAATACAGTCTTTTTTTTTTAACACCTCTATACCAGAGATGCCATTTCTGTTCACTTGAAAATGTTTGTCTCCTGGTTCAAAATTTCATTTTCTTTTTCAACATTTGGAAAGTTTTATGCAATTATTTTGAATAGTGCTATGTTACTCTCATTTTATTCGCATCGAACTGTGTATTCCTCTCTAATAAGGTGACCAGAATGACATGCAGTGTTGTAAATTATTCTCACTAATCCCTTGCATTGTATTAAGTATAAATTAGATGAAATTATTCTAGTTTTTCTATGCATTCCAGTTATAACATTGTTAATTACTCTGTATGATACTTTAGCATTTATCAAGAGTTTCCAGATCCTTCTACTCCTCCTGTATTTGTAGAGAAAGTCGGTATAGCTTGTTATACTTCCTTCTGCAATGGCTCTTCCTTTCTTTATCATATCTACTTAAAGTTGCTGTCATCTGTTGTCATTCTAATTCTTGCTATCAATAGCTATATTTTGTTAACTCCACAAGGTTTTGTCTATGATCTGGATGTTGAAAACACACTACCTATCCAAAAAAGCTTTCAAATTAAGAGTTTACATTCCAAAAATAATGAAAGTTATATAGAATTTATATTAAAATGATGTTTTTATTTAACAGTGGCTTATTTCCAGTGAGATGCCAAAACAGTCATAATTTAAACTGAACTGCAGAACTGCGGGGTTTCTTGAAGAGGAAAGTTTGCACAAGTTTGACTTATTGAGCAGTTTAAGGAGTGATTCTTCCATGGTACTTCATGTTATCACAATTTTAAGAAAGTACTGCTTGCACACATGCAGGCAAAGTATAATAGCAATTTTCATTTCAATATCGCAGTGCAAAAGAGAGAAATGAGCAGCCCAGTATGAAACTCAGCCCTATTTCCTGCCAGGACTGATTCAATCATGTGAAGTCAGCAGCTGAGGTTTTTCAGAAAGTAAGTTTTAAAGTCCAGGACATGTTTCTCTGCTCATGTTTCCTGGCTTGAATGAGGCATGACAAGCTAGAAATTAAATATGGCCTTTCAATGTAGCCTTTCGTAAAAGAATCCAGGGATGTGTGATTCAACTTTTAGTAACTAGCTCTGTTTTTTGTGATAGCAGACAGTGCTATTGACAAAATGCAACCAGCTTCTTACCAGCTGCTGATTGCATTTTGAGCCAATAGTTATTGATAGAGAAGAACTGAGATACTATTTCAGGTTAAATATTTCTCCCATTCTTTGCTTAGAAGTGAAATGTGAAAGATATTTTTATTAAATTTCTCTGCCAGTTCACGATCTAACTTTCATTCTCAAAAATAAAGCCAGCTGGGCTTCATTCCTCCCCTACTCTTCACTAGACAGTATTGAACTGAGCACATAAGCCTTCACATGTTGCTTTGTAGGCTGGTAACACCAGTTAGAGCTAGAATATGCTGAATCAGTTGCAGAGCATGGAAAGAAAATCTAGGTTTGTGAGCTACCTACTGCCTTTGTTGTGAATGAAGGTCACACTATTTATGTGGCTTTCCTTCAGAAGCATTTTTCTTCTGATGAGCAGATATCTGCTATTCTCACAGAGATGGTGCTTTTAGGTGATATACTCTGCATCAAAAGACAAAGAAAGTATTGGATTTCACAGAATTTTAGATGGTGTAACAGCTAGATGTCATTAAGGTCCCTTCCATCACAAACTACTCTGACTCTACAACTCTTAAGATTCTACTCCACAGGCAGGGTAAAGCCACTGTGGCACTAGAAGGAAAAGGTATTATTGCATATTAACTATACTATTAGTATGCAACCACTTTATAAGTTCATACTTTCTCTTCCCTTAATCAGAAGTACCTATGTTTATATCTCTATCTCTGTATTACACTATCTATATTTTGTGTTGCAATAGTTTGTAAGTTGTTTTGCTCAGTTTTGATTGTTTTAATGTTGTCTAAGAAATCTATCAAAAAGAACCCTCCCCGACTCCCCCTTTTACAGCAGGACAGGACACATTTCTTATTAATTGCTCTCATAATCAGCTGCTAAAGATTCACTTCATCAATTGCCAAAATTACTGCAGTGCTTTACAAAAACCAACAGGAGGCAAATGAAAAGACTGGACTGTGAGGATGGGCAAGACGTGTTTGGAAAGGAGCTCTTGGAAAGGAACCAAGTTAAGGTTATATTTGAGATTCTGTGAACAGCCTACCAGGAAAAAAGCTATCTCAATTTGCCTCTAGGCTTAGGAATTTAAAAAATGAAGTACTCCCCATTCAATAACTTCCCCCAAACTGTAAATCCAAGATGAATTTACAACTACGGTTTTCTAGCTCCTTTTGTCCCAACTACATTCATAAGAACCAGAACTTTTGTTCGCTCTGAATTTTTGCTTTTCTCTCCTGAGGCTGAAGTTGAATGTAAAGATCTTAATATCTCCAGGATCTGAATATTTCCTAGAGTATTCAGCGACAGCTTATTATGCCCAGAACATAATTACAACTTTCTTTGTTTTCAATCCACATATTGTGTAGGAATTGCTTGAGGCACTATATTCTAGGAAACCATTGCAATCTATTTTTATGACTATTTTCCTCATATTTATGGATAATCTGCTTCATTTGGCATACCATAATTGCCTTCTTTGTCTCATCCAATTCTGCTTTAGTTTCAGTCATATCTTCTTTTCTCTACAGAAATTACTGTCGCTTTGAATATAACACTGAGTTACCTCCTTCAAAAATAAATGCAAACAGTACATCTCAGTCACTCTGAGTGCACAGTTTGATTCTTGGAGCTGCCATCTGCAGGTTCTGGAGTCGGCCTTTGATGATCCTTGTGGCTTCCTCCCAATTCAGGATATTCTGTAATCTAGATTAAACAAAATCTGTTAATTCTTGTTGGGGTTTGTTGTTGTTGTTGTTTTGGAGTTTTTCTTTGGGGTTTGGGGTTTTTCTTGTAATTTTTTTTTTCTCATACTGCTATCCCAAGTCCTATAGCAAGAGTTGCAGTATAACTAGTTTCCAGGACACTGAACAAACTCTCCTATCAAATTTATGGACTAGAAGGACACAGAGCCCCAGGTAGCTCACCTTTCTCAGAATTACCAGAGAGACATTGGCCGTGAAAGATTTAGCAACAGCTCCTTTGCAGATTTTAGATATGAATCTGTATTAGCAATCTACTGTGTCATAGACATGAGTTCTTAAATCTGCCTTCTAGACATTTTTTGTTTGCTTGTGAGAAAAGATCTGCTAATTTAGAAAAAGCACAGAACCAAATCTCTCCCTCTATTTTTTTTTTTTTTAAATCCATTTAAATCTTTTGCATGAAGCATATTTCTTGTTTACATTTCACTAAGACTTGAGAATTTTAAATAATTTTTTATCTCTGTTTTTTAACAGGTTCATCATGGTAAACTGTATTTAAGATGACAAACTTGGAAAGAAAATTTCTCCTCTACGCTTTCTACCTTTTTTTTTTTTTTGACAGGCTCTATTTTTTTAAATTGAGTTATATGAAAACTACAAAAAGCTAGGAACAAACAAGTTTTGAAAAGCCTTAAAAAGCCTTTTGTAAAAAGATCTTAACAGGTTGTTTTAGAAATATTTATAAACTCTACACCAATTATCTGTAGCACTTGTAAACTGTCAGAAAATTCATTTGGCACATGAAGCAATGTCTGCAACTTGAAAGCATGTATTCTATATATCAACACAGGAGTTTAGGTATAAATCTCAAATAAATGTAGAATTCAGAAAAATTTTGTTGTCTTTTTTCATCTGGGTGCAGTCAGTTTATTTGAAGAAGAGGAAAATGAAGTCTGTGCAAGTGACTGGATTCAAAAACAGCATGTAAAATAAGGTGTTTTTTCTCCTTGATGAGCATTCATTTAAACCTGAACTATATCCTGGGAAACCTGTTCTATGTTGAATAGGATGGTGGAGTACACAATGTCCAGAAGGCTATGTCAACTTCATTTACTCTGTGATTCTGACTTCGATCTAAATTCTGAGATATGAAAATCATCTGTGATTGAGGTATGAATGTTATCATTGGTGGAAAGTAGTGCAAACTGGCTTGTAAGTGCATAATGTATATTTAATAATATAAAACCAGTATTACTTTCTCTAGCCCCATTTATTTGGCTGTATTTTCACTCATTTATCTTGAAAATTTTATGCAATTTTCACGTTGAAATATTTAAATTATCTGATATAATTGGTGTCATTCCACAGTAAAAGAAAACAACCCATAAGAATTAATCACACACAGGTATTATATATATACTTACTAGAAAATTTGCAGGGAAAAGGCCCTGCAAAAGTAGATGGCCAAGGCCTACAGATCTCTGCTCTGGATAGAGATGTAGAGACTAATGATGCATCTTGATCTAAACAATTAAAGGATAAGATTGTTTGCCATATATTGTGGCCCCTTGCCCACAAAGGAATTCGGGAGGCACATCGCTCTTCAGGAGTTAAAATGGATCTATTTGTAAATTAATACAATGGGCTATAGGGCATCTGAAAATTACAGTCACTACAAGCTATGGGCATTTCAGTAAATGGATCTTACCAATACTGTGTTAATTTTAATAACTAAATGTTCAATTGTACAAATAACAGAATTCAGGTGTATTTACTCCTTCATGGTTGTCTTTACTAGTAGAGTAGAAAAGTAGCTTTCAAATTATTGGATTTGAGATTGGATTGAGAGTAATAACATCCAGGATCTGACTAATGAAGTACAGCAACATGTCTCAGCTTTTCTGGAAAATGGTGACTTGTGAGAGGTGCTGACAAAAGTGAACTCAGCAGTGAGCCAACTCTCAACACTTAATTGGTATTTCTAGAAAACAGAAAAGTAAATGTGTGTGTATGTATATATGCTCACAGTGCATAGCTTCATAGAGTTCCAGCTATGACATTACAGGTGGAAAGCAGGACTTTGCTTCTGAATAATCTGGATCTGGTTACTTTCTGATGTCAGAAACAAATACCAGAACAGCTTTGAAAAGCACTTTTACACCCTTCAGCAACAACTGAATTCTTCTGTGATTTTACTTTTGACGAGGAAAATTGAAACTTTGGTCCTAATTTTCATCCAGTTGCATGAAAAGACAGATGTGTCTAGACATACAGATCTAGACCAGAGTTCTTAAACATTTCATGGCAATAGTATTGTACTTTTAAAACTAAGTGCAGATTCCTTTCTGTTTTTGAATATGATGTTCTAAATTTGTTGTCGTTCAACTTATAAGTGTGAGTTTGGGGTTTTTGCTGTTTTTGGTGGTGTTTTTTGGGGGTTTTTTTTTTGTCCCTATGTCATTTGTTTATTGGTTTGTGGGGTTTTTTTCCTTACGTAAATGAAAGTTCAAACTATTTTTCCTCTCTTGACACAATTACATGTTTTTTTACTGGAGCTAGACTTTTTTCTTCTCTCTGTTCTTTCAGATACAAGATAGTGATGTCTTATATCTCTGAAAGAACGGTCTATTCTGGCATTTTTCCTGAGGTATGTGGTTTGGTATTATTAAGGTTTGGGTTGGTTTGCTGTTTGCAGCTTTCAACTTCCTTCTGCTAAGTACTTCAGATGCATCTCAGGCTACCCAAATGTGATTGAGAAATACGTTAAGCAAAAAGCAATACATTAAAAAATATGTATACTTCATGAGCAAGCTTTTAAGAAATGGGAATAAATTTCTAATTTCTCTTGTAGTATAAGGTTTTGCAACCCACTTTTAAATCCTTATAACACTCCTTATAAAACTTCTTGAGGTGAATCAATCAGAATTGTTTGATGTTGTTAGAGATTGCTGTCTTGTTGCTTTGCTTCTCCCACTAAAATCTGTCTTTTATTGTGGATAGTCTCCTAAGAATAATGAGAATTGAAAATCCAAGCACTTTCTGAGCAGTATTTAGTGCAACTGGTAAACTTTTGGAAGATATGTGGGGATATTGACAAGGGTCAATATCAATAATCAAACACAAATTCATAAACAAAATGAGATGAGTCTTGCACATAGATGCGACTTACAGATTCTAGACAATTTATTTAGTAAACATTCAAGAACATTTATTTATTTACAAGTGCATGTGTTGATCTTCAACAGCAACAAAATTTAATTGGTACCATACAGCTATATTGTTAGCGTAGAAAAACATAACCACGAAATGATTATGCCGGTGCTTTTATTGAGAGCGCTCTGGGGACCAGGGGTTCAGACCCAAATCAAAGTCCCGACATGGTTTCAGAATAGATTTGATTTTATACTTCTCCCTTACATAACTGCTATTCAATCATATGTTAATCATCAACTTTAACATTGTTCTGTTGTATATACTGTTTTCACCCAGGCATGAGTTTAAGCCCCCTTCCCCACAGAGTTTCACAGTATTGTTAATCCTTTCTCATGATTCTTGTTGTGATTAATTATGTTTATCAAGTAATCATCACATCAGCTACTCTACAGGTGGGTGCCCAGGTGCAGGTTCGCCCTGTGCAGGTTCACTCTGTTCACTGCCTTCAGCAGATACACTAGCTATTACCGTTCCCGAGGCCTATGCTTTTAAAAACATTTTAACCCTATGCTATCAATATCGTGCTTTTTTTAGTTCATTCACAACTTTGGGTTACCTCGGTAAGTCCTGTAAACCCTTCCAGAGCTTCAACAGCATCGCTGATAAGAGTGTTTTCCTCATGAAGGCTTATAGGTGTTCCTCAAAACTGTTACTGGTAAGTAACTGTTCAGACTATAGCTAATACTTTCAAAATAACAATAAACTGAAAGGAAACATTACAGTATTTATAAAAGAAAACTGTCACCAGAGATAAATCATCCTATCATCTGGAGCAGACTTTAATCTTACGTGCTTGTTGACATCTGTCTGAGAAGCTGAAAAAATCCCCCTATATTTTCAGTGCTTTTCAAAGCAACAAATCTTCTAGAGCTTAAAAGTTAATACAGTTTAGACGAAGTCAGGATTTTCTTTTAGCAAATTTATCCATCTGGAGAGTAAAAAACTATCAAAAGAAAGGGTACTTTCTAAGAGACGACCATTTTCAAACTTCAGTCTCATTGGAAAAGACAATCACACAGAGGCCATGTAGAAAGTATCCAGCATAACTGGTTCAGCAAAGGATTATGTGAAATGGTGCAGGCAGACTCAGTTTTGCAAAAAGGATTGTACTGCTGGATTTCTCCTTAGTGCAGTTTAGGAACTTTGTGGTATCATTTTAAGCTCTCATTCACTAGGAAAGGATCCATGGGACAGCCTAGCTCTGTGAGTCTTATCCAGTCTATCAGGTGGATTTAGTCTCAGAAAGGTAGCACTCCTGTTCCCTGATCTGAGATTGCTCAGACTGTTAAGTATGTTAGCTGGTATAGTGCTCTGAGCCAGGAACCATGAGCTTGGAGGGTTCAGACTGAAATTTCAGAGGTACTTATGTTCTTAGCTGTAAAATGGATGTTCTGGCAGTTAGCCAGTGCTTAGAAACTCAGGAAACGCTCTTCCTCAGCTGCTGAACATATACATTTTTAAAGGACCCAAGTAATCTAGGAGTTTTAGATGCTAGAAGCTGGAGACCCTGAATTTCCACCTTCCTGACATCTTCCCAGGATGGACCTTCTACAGTTTAGCAGGTGAGCTGCCAAAATCTTATCGCATTTCAAAATCAATCTCCCTCCTCAAAGCATTTCTATATTGACAAAGCAGCACTCCTCAGCAGCATGATATTTGCACCTGAAACTGTAGGCATTATTCTCCTGCAGGTAGTGTTTGATAGGATGAAATAATAGAACATGAGATGACTGCTAGGTTGGACATATTTTTCCTAGAGTAATTGACTTTGTTTTAGGTGTAGTGTGTTGCTTGTCATTATGATGACTATGTCTCTAAAGAGTTCTATTCACAGCAGAGAAAATTTAGGGATTCTTAACCAGCTCAGTGGCATGAGGCTGGTGTTTGTCAAACAGCCAAAACAAGATTAAGACCTGCCTGGTTGTATGTAACAGAGCATGGCTGAAATACTACCTTTTGACAGTTTGTGTATATATTGTTATTATTTAGTACTGACAAGTCATTCTACATTTTCACGGAAGACACATCAAGTGTAAATTTTGTTATATTTTTTTTTTTTATACAATTAAAATCTGAATCTTGTAATACTTTGGAAGAAAATGGGATTCTAATCCTACTTTTCTAGGAAAAAATGTTTTTCTTTTATAGATACATATGGTCTTTTGGGGTTTGAAATATTTTCTCCTATAGCTCTTTATTATCAGAGCTTCACAGGTAATAAATATCAGGGATGACTTTAATTTAATGCAGTATAAATAAAAAAAATTAACACTAGTTCTAGGAAATTATGCCTCACTGTTGAATTTTTCATTATTAATTTTATTTTTAATTAATGTTTTTTAATTTTGGCTTTTAGCTTATGATTATGCAGAGATCTCATGCATCCTAAAACCAGAACTTTTAACTTTGTACTTCAGCTGAAAAGTTAATTGAGGACTGAAGACAGTAGTTAGGTAGATCTAGCCATATGTTCACAATATGACTAAATTTTTCATCAGATGCTTTTCCCTCCAAAAGACATTCTTTATATTATATAAGTGATCTGTGTCTGCAGAGATACTGCATGATGTGATTCTATTCAAAAAGCAATTTAATCTTCTTAAAAGAAATCACCAAGTCTCTGGAGGGAATTTCATGTCCCCTGGCATATCATGAACTTCATTATAGTTTGGTTACCTATGTGTTTTCTGAGATGAACTTTGTATTTGAACTTGGTACTTGACTCTATGCAGTTAAATTTTCTTTAGTACTAAGAAAAACTTGTTTTAAGTTTAGTTCATATGTAGTTGCAGTACATTCCATCTGCATCCTAAATGGTAGGAAAGACTTAGAGCTACAGTCTGTTTGCCAGGTATAAAAATCTTTCCATAGCACTTTGATACTGGTTCATT
This sequence comes from Orthonyx spaldingii, assembly GCA_013397795.1. Lineage (NCBI taxonomy): Eukaryota > Metazoa > Chordata > Aves > Passeriformes > Orthonychidae > Orthonyx > Orthonyx spaldingii. The sequence goes on along the minus strand of VZTJ01002244.1, from coordinate 57,629 downwards.
TCAACCAGCACAATGAACTACTGGTAGTGCAAAAAGGGGGAAATTCTTTTATCTATGTTCAGAAGTATAGGCAGTTTTTGTTTGTATTTTTTGCACTTGGTGATCTTAGTCATGTAGTTTCTTCTGACATATCTATGTTTCTAGTTTTATTCTTTATTGTTAGCTGTGAAGGGTTTTCATCTTTGTAACGCGGTTCCTCTTAAGAGCTTATTCAAATGATTTGTATTTCTGTCTTCTTGAATATCTAAAGTCTTTGAAAACTCCCTTCTATCACTGTTACTCATACCTCTGGATCTGCTTCATGCTAATATCTCCTAAAATGAGCTTTTAATGTGGGTCGACAGCCTTGACTTTTTGTTTGATACTTTCTGTTCTACCTAATGGAAGGAAATCGTACAGATGAGCTGAAATTTCCAGCTGCTAGTAAGACTGCCTTAAGATCTAAGGCCAGTCAATTTTACACTTTTTTTTATCTCTGCCATCTCCCTACAGCAACTACTCACAACCTGATCTGTCTTGACTTCTGTATGCTTGTGAGATCTGTAAGATCTTTGTTCTGTCTCTATTTAATTCTTTCTCAATATGATTGAAGGTACCTCTTAAAGAGAACTGCTTATTTTAATAGTCACCCCAGACTTTTTCCCTTGAATTTGAAAAGTTTCCAGCTACTGTTCCTGTCTGTCAGTGCAGCTTATTACTTTGAACCAATGCCTTTTAATCTTCATTGTTTGCTTAGTCAGTACAGTCTAATCTCAGCTTTCCATGTACCAAAGAGAGACTTCAAACTGGAGTAAATTTTGATAACCAGTGAATTGAATGAATCAATTTTCACTCAAGTTTGGCTTTATTTAACAAATTTAGCATCAAATGCATGTGAATAAACAAGTTTTATTCACAACATAGTCTATATGCTTTTTCAGTTTTTAGTTTTGATTTTTCCCAACTACCACAGCTTCCTGTCTTGTTGTCAAACTCTACCACTTCTCCCTCACTGAAGCATACAATGGCCTAGATGAGTTGGTGGTGTAAGTCATTAACAATGCGATTACAGCTGCACAGGACCCAGAAGAAGGAGAAGCATTTATTAAAGCTTATTATATTTATCACTGCTTGTGTGCTGGACTTGTATAAGCAGAGTGAGAGAGGTATACAACACATATGAAACATCAGGAAAATCATTATTGGGCATCTTTTTTACATTAAAACCATTTCTCTTAGTGAGTGATAAAGTTAATTCTGAAGAATTTTCTTACTTTTCTATCCAACATTGTTCATTTTTTTACAACATCTTAGATGTTACTGATATTAAATGTTAAATTCTTGTTTCAGTGTTTCTGGTGAGGTTCCTCCCTTTTGTGTGCAATTGTTGTAGTGTCCATTCTAATGTTCCAAGTTTGTCAGAAACCTTGAAAGTTCTCCTATCCACTACAGTGGATAGGTTGGTTAAAATTAACTTAAAATCTGTTATGCAGCCTTTTTGATTCTTTCCAGACTCTTAATGAATTAGGGGTTTTCAACAAAAATTCTGCTAAGCCCATTTTTTTCTTTTCATGTTCTAGTCCCACCAGAATTTTCTTCAAAGCTCTTTGGAGATCAGCTCAGTTCTTTCCTCCATTTCCTTCCTATGTTTATTCTCAGGTCTTTTCTTCAAAGAGTCTTCTCCCTGAGCATAATGTTGGAACAAAGGAATAATCTAGTTCTGCCCCCAATGCGAAGTAGAGAAGAGTACAGGAACAAAACAAGCATGTAGTGATGCCCTTCCCCAAATTACTCTGCCAGTGCATTGTTGCAGGGATTTTCTAATCAGAGGTGTTTTTTGTAGGTGAAAGATTTCTATTTTACAGACTTTTTAGTCTCCTTTTGAATTCGACTGTCAGTGTAGTCTCTACATGACCTTGTGGCAAGTCACAGATTAATTGCAAACTCCTTTTGTCTTTGGAATTTCATGGGGTCATTCATTCTCTGCTGGTCTCCTTTCAGAAACTGTCTGCTTCACTGAATTCAACTATCTTGACAGATATTCTTCTAAAGCAACATCATCTGAGGAAAAAAAGAACAGCAGACAAGTCCTACTACACTAGGCAGGAAAAATCCCATGGTTATCCCAATAGCAAATTGGAGCTGAAACATAGTTTATATAGAGAAGGCTTAAGGAGATTTGGTTTTTTCCTGTTATCATTGAACCTTTCCATATCTCTCCATTATATATATAATTATGTTACAGCCCAAGGATGTGAGTCTGGAATTCTATAATTTTAAGTTCTTAGCCTTCTGCCGAGTTGACCAAAGACTTCTTGGACTTCCTTTCCTGCCATGTTATATAGTGGATGTATTTCATATAAGCTGAAGAGAAAAAGCTGAACTGTTCAAAGAACCACTGAACAGTTATAAATATTACAATTTCTCAAGAGAAAATTAAAATCTATGCAGTGAAGTGAAATCCTGGGTGTATTAGTGGCTAGTGTTTTGTGAAAAAAAAAAGGGTCTTGGTGTGTCACTTATTAAAGACAGCACTTACAGCCTTTCTGTATTGTAAACCTGTCACTAAATATTGAGCTTACTTCCATTCAGCTGAATGCCTGAGGATATTTTTGGACAATTTCCTGTATATAGGAGATTTATTATAAATAATTTAAAATTCTGGCATATTGTGACAGCACAAGTCTGCTTCCCATGGGAAATTCATCTTTGAAAACTGTAAATATAAAGATAAGCTCATGTTTCGGCTGAATTGTTTTCAAAACAGACAGTCAGAGTTCTGTCCAATCAGCCCTCGGGGGCTGTGGCCAATCTCAGTGAGCGGTCATTTTGTATATAAAAGCTGCAATAAATAAAGAATTCTCTTCTCTTCTTGGAAAATCTCTCAAGTGCTTCTTGTTTCAACATCGGCTCAACAGCGACAGCATATGTGAACATACATGTGCTTATGTTTGTGGAAGATGAGCATGTGTGCATATGTAGAAGAATATACACAAGAATAATCATATCTAGAAGATTCCATTTTAAAATAATAAAACCAGGGGAGTTATTAAGGACTATCACTTCTCCTTTTAATATTATCAGTTGGCTTTCACTGCAGTGCAATTCTAGGAATGAAAAACATTAGCTTTTATAAAAAAACCAAGCAAACAAAAAAATATTCCCTCTCTCTTCATAGCACACTTTTGAGTGTTCATAAAATTCTGTCTCAGGGCTCCAAAAGCTTAGGATAAGTTTAAATGGAAAAGTTAGTGTTGAAAAAGTAAAGCTCTGTACATGAAAGCACATAGCTGTGCAACTTTTATTGATGGATGATATAGAAGAATATTGTATCTATTTTTTGTGTGCATGAATTGAAGCTGATTTGCAAAAATACTTCATGTGTAGACTCTCTTAACCAGTTGAGTTCTCTGTGCCTACTTATCTATGTTACCTATCCACACAGAAGAACTAAAACGGATCTATTATTCATGAGCACATTTGCTGAAGATGTTGTGAAGGCCAGTAAAATATCAGCATTTTTTAATAACTGCCAAAACACCTTTTGTCACCTAAACACCAAATCAGAATGACTAATATTTGTACAACTTCATTTCTCTTTGGTTATGCTTTATCCTGAGCTATGACAAATTTTATAGACTAGTTTTGCCCAATTCATTTGGCAGTGCAGAAGAAAAGATTCACATGCCTAATATTTGAATTGCTATGAGTTCTAAATAAGCAAATAACTTGATGTTATGTCTTGCTGAAAAAGCTCTAGTAACAAAATAAACTTAAATAAATAAAAACATTCATTTCATGTAAAAAACTTTGGGTTAACTGTAGCATTCAATAATTCAGTGAGGAATTGGATAGTTTTTGCTTATTTCATTTTCATGTATTTTGAATAAAGCAACTGATCATGGATGAGAACCCAGAGGTACTTTACATTGTAAGAATATCTTCATATTTTTCCTGACACTGTGGAGTGGAAATAGGAAAAACTTTAGAAAGACACTGTGCTCCTGATAATCCTGACAGGAATGCTAGAGTACATATTTAATTTTTAGTATTATTTTGTTTGCTTGGTGGAGTTTTTGGGGTTTTTTTGGGGTTTTTTTTTTTGGTTTTTTGGGGTTTTTTTGTTTGCTTTGGGTTTTTTTTGTTTTTTGTTTTTTTCTGTTTTAATGTTCTCTCTATAATATCAGCATCCTGCCTGTGTGTGACGTAGATCCCCTTTTCCTGCATATGGACTGTCACTGGACTGGACATGGCACTTAGTACTATGGTTGAGTTGATGTGGTGCAGTTTGATCAAAGGTTGGACTTGATGATCTCAGAGGTCTTTTCCAATCTTAATGATTCCATGATTCTCTGATCGTGATGTCTGACTTTATTTTCCCTGGGAATGTTATGGAACTTGATTGCTAGTCATGAATTCCAGCATAGTTCAGCTCTCATTTCACCCAGTTTTGCTGATTTGCTTGTCTGCTAAGTTCCCTGCATTCCCAGCAGTCTGTTCACACTGCCGTAAGTCTAGGTAACTTTTCATCTCCCATTCTGTGAGTCCTCCAAGCTGCACTTAATCCTCAGAACATTTGCAGAACATTTCTAATGATGAGAAACTTGTTTATTTCTACTCTTGTTTCTGCTTACAATGTCTCCTTCTATGCTAAGATATGTTGGGCCAGTTTTCTAGCATAAACTGTTTCTCATTTCTTAAAAGCACAAATTAATCAACTGTTTTCCCATTTTCTTCATTAGGAAAAGTCTTGCTTCCATTATTACTAAATTAAGTTAGCAATAATCCTAAATTTAGATCATAATTTCTAACTCCAATGTGGAAGGGTAGCTAAGATTATTCATATGCGTTTTCTAAAGTGTCAGTAGGAGAATTAAGTCTATTAAATAAAAAAAAAAAAGAAAAAGAAAAAAACAACTCAACAAAACTACAATAAATAAATAAAAAGAACCAGTACATCAATCTTCATGGGATAGAAGAACTTATAATGAGGGATCTTAATGAAGAGAATCTTCAAATAAGTTAAAAAAAAGCAGAAAACTAATAATTTCATAATAACCAGTTTGACACTGAACTTAATTCAGTTCACAACACATTCCCTTTTTCATGGTCCTTGATTCAGCCTCTCCTTCCAGCCATCTTTACAATCATGTAAGCAACTCCCTTCTCCATCTTAAAAAGTGTCTCTACAAATGCATAAATGCACAGATGTATCATGAACAATTTTTAAAACCATGGAATGATAAGGAAAACATAAGGAAAATGTAGTTCACAGATAAAAGGGATGACATTTAAATCCTTATATTTTAATGTTTGTATGTCCTATCTGTATAGAGAGAATGAAATAGCTAATCTCATACAGAGTTTTTCTTTGAAACCTTTCAGCTGAAAAGCTATGTGTTAAAATGACAGACATAACAGAAGAATTGTTCTAATCTGTTAGTTTTAACAGAGGGAGTATATAAACCATAAGAACTCCCTCTCTTTTCTAAACATTCTCAGAGGATTGTTTTTTAATGTGAAGTCACAAGTCACAGTTTTAATTATAAGCACAGAGATGCAGGTTAAATATTACTTCTGTTACATATTAAAAATCAGTTTATAGTATTAGTAGCAGAAAGCTATAGTTACATGCTCACTAGAGCAGCCAATATGTACTATAGTAGTTAAAATCAAGCCAGACAATTCAAACCTTCATGGGAGCCTTCAGCTGGCAGAAGATATGATTATTTTATGCGATTTCTTTGTCATGCTCTCTGAAGAGTTGTGTCTCTGTGGAGTTGGAATTCCACAGTTTAGTTTCTCTAAACTTGGAATTTTAGCTGTAATATTTGATTAATTGTATTATAGATTGCTTTTGTAATTAATGTTTTACAGAGTACTAATCTGACAGTTCATCTTCAGGTACTTGATGAACCAGAAATTTTCATTTTTTCCTCTTATCTAATCCCGACTAATTTAAAACATTTGTTTTGCTCCAAAAGGAGTCCATCAATAATATGTGTTTGGTTTAAAAGGGTAAAATTTTTGGGTGGCTCATTATTGACAGCTTCGTCTGGTACAATAAGTCTTTTTGAGGATGAGGGAGCAGTGCAATGACATTTAATCTTTTTATCCATCTTCTAAGTATCAATTATTTTACTCTATGCACAGTCCATTAGTGACTTAGTCATTTAATCCCTACTGAGAGAAGAGGAATCAACAAAGCTTATGTTTACTTACTGTTTTTATCTCCATGTTGATATTCTGATAAAGCTTTCACAGTTCCTATGGCCTGTGAACTTGCATTCCTATCATATGAATGAAAAAATTACTATTGATGTTCAAGTAGATCACTTGTAGCAAAAGAATTTCCAGCTCCATCCCTCTGAGGAAAAGCTCAGCCTCATTTCTTGAGTGGCAGCAATAAAAGAATCAGGATGATTGATCTTTAGAATTCTTCTTGTTTGGGGTTTTTTATGATTTAGACATGGTTACCAAAACAGCCAGAGTAGAAACAACTAAATGTTTCCATAAATAGCCTTTTATTGGAGATCTCAAATAACTTTTCAAACTCTTCATTCTACAGATTCAATAACCTGCTTGAGCTAAAATAAGTTACATCATTACAGATCTAGGAAAAACCTGCTTTTGTTCTTAACAGCTTTAACTTCTAAGACTGTCTTATCAGATGATGTAGATATATCGAGAAAAGGAAATGAAGCTTCAGAAAATCTAAAATCGGTAACACAAAATGATATAAAGCTCTGCATGTATTTCCTGTATGAAATTACTGCTTCAGTAACTGGAGATTGTCATTATGGCCATATTGTAGCCTGAGAGGTAAAAGGAAAGGAAAAACAAAGAAAAGAAAAAGGAAAAAAGTAAAAAGATTCTATACAGTGTTGGACCTCTTAATGTCAAAATTAAAACCAATCCAAACAACCTTGAATTTTAAATATCCTAGTATTTATGGTTCCTGGAACCTATGACCATGTTTTTACAATATCATTACTCTTGTACAGCAGAATATGAAACAATTTTATACACACTTTTGATACACTATATTCAAATAGCTTTAGCTGCCTTCTTGATTTTAAAATTATTGTACGTCCTGGTATAATCTGACATTGTAATGCTTATTTGCTCTATAAATTTCTATGGGAAACAATTGGAAAAATAAAAGCCCTTATTACAAATTAAATGTACAAATAATTTGCAAAAACAGAGAGGACTATTTGATGTCATGTGTGATATCATTCCCTAGTCATTGCACCTTTTCAAATTTGCAAGTGCCTTTTTAAGATTTCAATACCATTACATTTCTCAATATTGCAATATGTTTTGCTTTAAAACTTACACGTAAAATCCCCCATTATAACATCCAGGTGATGAGAAAGAAGTGATCTGAAATTTGTCTTTTTGTAACACCTGATAGTTTGAAAAGAGTATAAGGACTTCTTTATTATAGCAAAACAATCACTTTATGAGTTTCACTGAAGAAATGAATGTTGGTAAAATTCAAAAATTAACTTTTGTAAATTTTGATATTTCATGATATGAAGTAGTGTGGTTATATGCATACATAAGATATGTGGTGGCCTTTATTTGTTACTCCCCCAAATTAGATGAAAATGTTTTTTGTATTTCTTTTATTACAGAAAACCATTTAAAAGGCTAGAAAATAGCATCTATGTGATAATTATTACTGGAAACTTCATCATGGTCTCAAAGATAGGTGCTTGATTCTATTGTCGTTGTTTCTTTGCCATTTAGACTCAAATTATTAAACAAATACAGTGCACATTCTTCTCTGATGTTTCAATTATTAAGTTACTATAAAATGGATATTTATGTGTCTTAAAATATAACAAGTTATGCAAAAATAATATTAATTTAGGATATTTATTTATATTATTAAAGAATTTTCAGAACAGTGGGGAGTCAAGCACCACACAAATTTTTTACATCCCAGGGGATATACAAAGCTTCGCCTTAGAGCAATGCAATAGTTGAAATTTAGGACCCTTCAGTACTTTCTGCATATTTTTTCAGTTGTGTCTCTAAACTGAGAAAATGCATGGAATTGTTGGAAGCCTTGCTGAATCAACATTATAAATTACTTTGGACTAGCATCAGATTTTTGCGTTTGAATGTATAATTCAAAATGATGGGAAAAAATTATTGTTAAATACACAGTTAAGAAGAGCTGTTAAGCAAATGAACTAGATTTGAGAGACTTTCTGTATTCAGGCATCATGAATTGGACAGAGCAGGAACTGGAACATGACTGTTTGAAAGGTTTATGACAAATGAGATACTGCACTGATACAACCATTACTTGGGGATTTGTTAGAGTGTTTCCACAAGCATCTTTCAGTGAACACTGCTTTCCCACATTCAGTAACGTCAGATTGATGTGAAGCACATCCTAAGGGGTCTCATGGACAACATCTCGTTGGGTTGAAGAAGCCAACTTCTAGATGTATTTTAAACTGACTGACTACTCAGTTGTCTATGGTACTTCTCTTAAATTTACAAGCAAAGAATTAGTCACTTTATACATGTGGAAAGGGGAGTTATTACTAGCTCCAGCCACTGGATTTGAGTACAAAAATATTTAAATTTAACTATATGTCAGGTCCATTTCATTTGTGCTCTTATGTTTTAGTCATTTCATGGTGAGTTCCACAGACACGAGAGTAGTATTCACGTATTATCCAAACAAGCATGCACTGTCATTTCTGAGAGGATATTTATCTACTGTTTGAAAAAGGATAAATGCCAAGTTAGATGCTATATAATTGGTCTCTGCTGTACGACTCACTTTTCTACTATTTAGACATCTAAGGTTGCTACCTGCTGATCTGGTCCCTAAGCATGAAAACTGGTTTCTTTTGGTTTAGTATTTTGCTAACAGATTTGAATTTCCAGTTTTCATCTCATTATCTGATCTGTCTATAGTACTTTTAAATCAGCATCTGAATTAGGTAATCAGTACAGGGGAAGAGTCCTTTAGATCCTTATTTTTCTGAGAATGATCCATACCAGTGCCTTTTTGTTCAGATGTCAATGAAGACTCTTCTTATTTGTAGTAGAAGAGTGACTAAACAGATAGTTTTGAATGAATAATGAAGTTTATCATCAGGACTAACATGGTCTTCAAGATGACTATCTACATTGTTAAATTAGTTAAAATTTTGCCTCCCTGCTATTTAAATACCATTCCATCATCTTCCTTGAATATTTATCTGTATTGAACTGGGCCTTCACACCTTATCATATAAGCTTCTTGGATTGCCTTCACTGTTGGCTCTGTGAGACAGGAACCTGCTCTAGCAAAGTCTGTTCACTGCCTCGGGAATTTGGTTATGCTAGTAGCCAGAACTGCACTTTAAGCATGCCAGTGAAAATGTTAAAACGCATCACAAATCTGAGGTTCTTAAAATTAAACTTGCATCTTCATGATTCATCACCCATGATAAACAGGAGTGCATACAGACAGCATAGGCTTGATCTGAGTCTATGCTGATATTCTTGCACTGAAGACGCATCTGTAACACCAACACATAACTTCTGGCCTCCTCTGACCCCCAAATAGTGCCTGTGGTCTGAAAAGATAAATATATGTGCATGCTCTTCAAGCAATCACAGTGGTAGCAATGGTGCAGTCAGGTTCATACTCCCACTACAGACAGTTGTCACATTTCTTGAATGACATATGGATATTGAGCCTGGTAGACAAAAACAGGATGAGGAAATGTGGAATGCAGTGTGAATGATCAGTTCTAGAGTGTTAGAGTGTCTCCCTGACTTTATTTACATGGACAGGAAAAAGTATCGTCATACTTACAAAGATCAGTGTGTGACAGGGCTAGATCAGGATATGACCCTGACAAAATGTACGATGAGTATGTGATACTGAAATTGAAATCAAAGAAATAAAAAGGAAATAAAACAAAAATTATAATTAAGAACTACCATTCTAAAAATTAAAATAAATAGCTTGGCAAAATTTGAGAGTTTTTGTTTTGCTGGAATCTACAAATCATTGATGGTAAGGGGACCATTTCAGTATTATTTCACTATCTCAGTTATTTTGAAAAATTAGTTGTTCTGTTTCCAGTTGTAAGTTTTTTTATTGTGTAACAATGAATAAAAAGGAATGAGATCAACCTTGAATCCTATTTTCTTTTCCTACTGCCATTTCCTGTGTTACTATCATTATACATTGGTTTTATATGCAATAAAGATATGACTAAAACATTATTAGGCTTGTACAAACACAAAAGCCAGAATAAAAATCTCTTTGGTTTTAATATCCAAATTGCTCTTGCTTACACTTCCATTGTGTTCTTTAACTAGTTGCCTCTTTCTTACTTAGACTCTCTGTCTCTCTCTCTGCTCTACTGGTTGAGTTTATATGCTGTATAAAATCAGAAATGACTGTAGTAAAACATCTTATTAACCTTACAATTTTCAGATCCTCAGGCACTTTACAGACATATTTGACTCAGCACTATAAAACAAAAACATTAGAATGACTCAAAAAACTCCCCCTCTTCTTTTTCCAGATTATTGCATTGGTTTGCATCTTTGTGTATGGAAATTTTAAGCTACAATACTAAAAAACTTTGCCTGTTAAAACTGTAAATTAAAAGTTTCTTTCTTTGGTCATAGCTTTTTTCAGTTTTAACTACAGCCAAAATATGCATTATACATATCAAGTACTTTTGCTAGTTAAAATCAATAATATTCAACTATAATCTTCTTACAGGGAATCTGAAGTAATCATATGCGGATAATACTTTAAATGTAATGGAGCTATTTTAAGCCCTGGGATTGGGTAATACTACTATTGTATTAACGTGAGATGATGAAGTAGAACTAGATTTAAAACATCCTTTTTAATGGAAGCAAATTCAACAGCGTAGTTTTTATATATTTTGAAAGTCTCTTTTCCCCTCCGAAGTTGACTAATCTTAACCCAGCTCAACTCATTAGGTTTGTATTAACCATCTATTCCAAGACCATGGAATATGGTTCATGCCCAGAACTTTTACCTGGATTGGTAAAACTTATTTTTTTTCCAAAATAGAGGAATGACACTATTGCAATATATTCTTATCAGTTATGACAACTGCAAACTCTGATTGTAAAGGGTTTTCTTTCTGCCCAGCATGAGAAGAAAAAGAGCAAACTTTTATCAATAGGGTTCTGATTTATTGTAAAGATGTGACTGGAAGGTTAATAAAATGTGTTATAAATTATTGATTTTTAGTGCAATATTTTTATGTAAAAAAATAACATTTTTGAAACTGTGAAAATAATCTGGGTTTATGGGGTTAATAATTCCATGTTTTCTAGAAATTTCAGGTTAGGTTTCTGTACTGAGGTATGGGTCATCCTAAGGTCTCCTAAACACACTGGAGATGCAAGCTGCTGTTCATATCACTACATGCCAGCAGACACAGACAGGTTTATAAACACTCTGAAATTGCAGAATTTTTACTTAAGCTATAATGCACTCAGAAGCACACTTGTTTGTCTGATGCATACTACAGAAAGAGGCCTTGTTTATGTGCACATGCACATTCAGTAAATGGCATTAAACAGTAGTTTAAATAGCTTAATTAACTGAAAATGTAATTATGTGCTTCAAATTTCCTGTAGTGAAAAGCTATGTCCCCTGCAGTCTACACTAAAATTTGACTTTACAAGACAAAAGGCACATTCTTGACTTTGAATCACTTTTATTTATGCATGTCTCCTGATTGTTAGTTCTCTTTTGATGACAGATTAGCTTCTTGTATGTTCGCTTTTTAATTTTTCCCTTCCATCACCTCTATGATATTTAGTCTGACTGTTCAGGGCAGAAAGTAAAAGTAATTTTGATAGATACATCTATAATATTTTAGACAACCAAAGTTTCCTTCTACTGTGTTCAGTTTGATTCTAAATATGATCTGACATTCTGAACCAGAGACACCCTTAGAACAGACCTACTGAAAATGAAAGTAATTCTATAGTCACTATGTTGCCAATTTTAGCAGTTAGCTGATGAGAGCATCAGCTTTTCTCATTCTCAGAGAATAAAATTTTATGTGTATTTCTAAGCAAAGTATTTATTTCTATATATCAATGTGCTTCATAATTCACAGCCATGGAGAATTCTGTCCACAGTGACACACTGGTACATCTGACCTATAACAAGAAACGGCATGTTGAATGCTCTTTGTGCTATGTTTCACTAACTCTTCATGGCAATTCTGAGTTTGATCTCTTGGTCAGTAGCTGATTTTTCCTGAAGATTAATTTTACAATGGTATTTTATTCCTTTTGGCGCTATATAAATACCTACAGTGATAATCTCATTGCTGCAAAAAGATTACAATTTAATGGCAGGCAGAGATGAACAAGATAAGGCTATGAACAATATGACAACTGAGTTGGGAGGGGTACTTATTTAATTATATTTCTTATTCCACAGGTTATGTTTATTGAAAGCTGACAATTTAAGGATATTTTAAAACAGGATTTTAAGAATCAGGATCATTAATTTTTGCATTTCTGTGAGATTTTACATGAGTGAAAACCAATATATATTATAGTCTCAGGAGTTACTGTGGGAATGGATATGATAAAATTTTTCCCCTGCTTTTTTGGAAGTTTTGGATAGCAGATACTTAATATTGTTTTACTTTCATGATGCAGGGATTCTCAGGTGTGAAAATAACCCATCAGCTGGGAGAAAAAAATCAGTGAACTACTGTCCCCAAGTCCTAGAGAGGCTCTTTTACTCAAGAATTGTAGTGTATATGTCTTCTTGTTCACCTAAGCCTGTACAATGTGTGAGTCTTCAACTTAGTTCTATCTAATCATTAGATCCTTCTTATGCCATATAAAGAATGAATGAGCACTATTCAAAATTTAAACTTATCTGGAAACAAATAAACAAACAAATAAAAAATATATCTGAAATATATTCCTCTTCTGTTCAAAGAAATATGAGTCATACATTCGTCTTCCCTTGCAGTAGACTAGGGAAAATATGCAAAATTTGATTTCTAGATAGAAATACAAAGTATTAAAAAAAAAAAAAAAGGTTATTCTCTGGCAATATGAGACCTCTCCCATGGTATTTTGATGCTGAAAATATCAGGGTGCATCTGGAGATTTTCTGTGACACAGGAGAACAAATTTGAAAAGGTGCTCAGCACTTCTACAATTAGAACACCAAATCTGAACAATTGATGATTCTTTAAATGATCAGACAATCACTCCAAAATGAGAAAGCCTTTTTTGTCTTTCCAAGCTCCATAATTATTTTGATGTTCTTTTCCCATCAAACAACCCAGGATAATCTCTAGGGTTTTGGTACTGGGCTAGCCAGGATAGCTTTGATATTTGTTACAGAAGACGAATCTTTCAAGTGTTTTTATAAATTTAAAGGGATGTGGTGTTGGTGGGGTTTTTTTGTTTGTTTGGTGTTGGTTGTTTTTGCAGAATTGGATTGGGTTTTTTTGGTGATTGCGGGTTTTTTTCCTGTTTGAAAATTGTCTTTAAAGGAAAAAGAAAGTGTATACTTCAGTTCAGCTCCACTTCTTAATTTTAATGCAATATGTTGTCTTGTTAGCACTATAGTAGTGGCTTTTGCCAGTGAGTATACACACACAAAAAAGAGTCCAACAGTACTGCTTGACTGTTCTGTGTCCAGCATGCCTCTTTTAGAAGTGAGCTTGCATAAAACCAATATCTCTGATGTACCTCTGTGTAAAAACATCAATGCAGATAAAGCATGGAAATAATAATAAGCAAAAAGCTAGCCAGTAGTACAGATTATAAAATAAATAATAATAATCTGCATTTTATCTATTATTTGTCTCTCTCTGTATAATCTACTCACAATTGAATAGCTAGAGGATTCTAACATTCCCTTATTTTATTTCTATATTTTCACTTGATATCAGTTATTGCTTGGGTTTTTCATGCTTCTAAATAGCATTGACATAATTTAATGTAAATATACAACAGACTAGCATAAAGCAAATGATTTTACATTAAGCTTAGAATATAAAATGTGTGACTGAGAAATATTGTATTGATCAATTCCACTTGCTGCATGTAAGAAAGCAAACATAGTCACATCTTTTTTCTTTGCTCCTATTTAATAAACAAATGTTTAAGTTAGTGCATTTCATACAGGTTTCCCAGCAAACACATTTTATTTCAGTGCTAAATTTTAGCAGTACTTTGGGTAAACACATTACTTTTAGTGATAGTACCATTTTATGGCTCAGTTTGGATGCTATAGAACAATCATTTCGTAAAGGAAACATGAATTACAGCATTTTCTTGCATTTACTTTATTGACTATTTTAAAAATAGTACAACATGTTCTGTGTTTGTGAATATTTTGCATGGATTTATGTAGATTAGAACTAATAGAGGAGAAATAAGCATGTTTTATTTATTTAGACTTTACACATCACACTGTAAAATTGTTGAAAGCAAGATAGTTCTGTGTTTTCCTAAGGAGAGAAGCTTAGACATCTGTAACTTTACTTATCTGGTATTGCTAATAGATACAGTCATATAACAATAAAGTTCATTATGCAAAAATTATAGCATTTACAGTCACAATCCTCTGGTTACAAATCAGAAGTTGACGTTTTTGACTTAAACACTTTGTTATTCAAACTGATCTTAGTGTTAAAATCTTGCAACGTTTCTATTGTTATCTGAGGTTTTAGTGGCAATGCTACACAACATCATAACACAACTAAATGCAGTTGAGGTATTTAGAAAGACTTGGTATACAATATTCCAGAGAAAGGCTGTTTGTTGGTTTTGTTTGTTGGTTGGATTTTTTTGTTTGTTTTGGGTTTTTTTACCAAAACTTTCAGGACATAAGCAAAAGAAAATTTCAATATACACGTAAAATTTCTGTATACATGCCATAGACAAAACAATCTTAATCATTATATCAGTTTTCCTCTCAAGACTAGACAGATTGTCTTGCCAGCCCTTCTAACTCTAAGGCAATCAGAAAATTTTGGCATCTAGTCTTCTGGCCAGAAAAAACTTAACATTACTGTTTCCAAGTATTTATAGCCATATAATTCATTCTTTCCTCTTAGGATAAGTGAAAGCAAATTGTGAGTTACTTTATAATTTATTTGACTTTTTGTTGCTTTCTTAGCATTCTTGTGACTTTTTGTTCCTTTATTGTGCTATACTTCAGAGTTTGTCTCTCCATCTGCAGCACTTAATACCTTGAACCACTTCAATTCACTGTTGTGTGCATGTCCTTAGTAGACTGTTTCACTCCTCCATGGGCAAGTGTCTTCTCTTGTCTGAAGCTCACCTGGAAATTCAGTGCAGTGGACAAGAACTGATGTATGACAGAAGCAGCACTTCTGCTGAGGAACCCATTTGTGTGGTCCTAAAATAGTGTGCTCAGTCACCAATGTGCACAGGCATTCCAACACAGATTTATTTATGGGTAGTTGTATCTGTTAATGTGATCTTAACACAATTAGAGTGTTTCTGCCATACCCAATCCTTAGTACTCATTGCTGCCCCGAAGGGATGAGGTAACTTTCAGCAGAAGATGGTAGACCAGGAAGAGAGTAAAGAAAATGATTCCCAAGAGCAAGGGTTGTTCTCTGAATGAACAGTGCTTGTTCATGTTATCTTTCAATGCCAGAATTGGATTAGCAATTTGCAAATTGATAAATTCCATTATTTGAAATGTCCCCAAAACGTTTAAATTGTCTTTTGCCCATGACAGCTGTATGTGTATATAATTTGCTATTTGTCGAAGAATTGCTGAGAAGTCTTCACTGATTTTATTTTTCAGTTAATCAGCCTTTTGATAATTGATTGTAAATGTAATGCACTGCTGATGTTATAAACATCTATGGGCTGCAGGACCACACAGTACAGTTGACTATGAACACATCAGTGGAAGGGAAATATGAAAGATTACAAACAATGTACTTGTCATCTGGACTTTGCAGCAGGTGCTACTCTATTATTTGAAACTTCAGTCAATCAACTGCTAGACCTGTGACAATACACTTAAAAAATGCCATAATTTTCTATCTATCTGTCTGTGCAAGATAAAGACTGGAAAAAGCAGTTCCTGATACAAAACACATATTATACATTGTCAGTAGAGTAGGCAATCAAAAGAAGGAAGAAAGGGAAATAACTCTTTTCATCTGAAATAAAAGATTGTCCGGAGTCATGTGAGGAGACTGCTGCAGAGCCCAGAGGTCACAAAATCATAGAAAGACACTCCACATACCCTTACCAGTTAGTGTGATTGACAAGGTTTGTTTTTCCTTTCTCCCTTATCATTGGACTGAAACGTTTGAGCCTGTGTTGTTGTTTATGACTTCCTCTTTTTCTGAAAATTTTTCTATTGAAAAGGCCCTTGAACACTTACCCTTCAAGGAGCAGCCACTCTTCTTCCACATATTCTTACCTGAACCACTGCAATTTTTAGGGCTCTACATCACAGGCCAGATACTGACAGAAGGATTTCTTGAAGCTGAATTATATTTTTTTAAGTTATTAATAATAGTGAGAGGTTGGACCATATGACTCATTGTGCTCCCTTCCAACCTTACCCATTCTGTATGATTCTGTGAATTTTAAGGATACTAATTAACTTTATAATTTTGTGCTGGAATTCTTCCTTAAAATATTTCAGAAGTACCAGGCTTTCAGTGCAGTCAAGAAGAAATTTTTAAGTATATAATCACAGGGGGTTTTTCAAAGTCAAGCAACCAGCAAAATTTGAAATTGAATTCTTTATTTATACTTGTATTTTTTATTAGAGCTGTATTTAGCCAAAGTGAAGAATAAATATTGGAAAGGATAAATTGAATCCTCTGCATTACCTTCACTCGTTGTTTATATGCTTCATATACACTTTCGTTATTTAGCTCTGGTTTTCAGGTGAAAATCTGCAGGTGATTTTCAGTGTGAATTTCTGGTGTTCTTAGTAATGCTACTGGCTAGTAATATTTATTGCTTAAGGAAAAGCACTCAATTGGCTTCCTATAACAGCACTCCGCATGACAGCAAAGAACTTATAATCAAATCAGAGATAATAGAAGTATGTCATGGTCTTGCTGCTCTTGCTAATAAATAAATATTCACACAGTGTTTACAGTTAACAAACAATGCAGTCCATAATAATAGACCTAGTATTGTTCTCGTCTTTAAAGGCATTTACTCAATTTTTATAAGTTCATTGAGTTCTATCTACTTCTGTAAATGGTTGTGCCATTTGTATTTATTCGTGTCTCGTAGGTCCTGGTTTCCTAATATCAACTGAATGTTAACATGGCCCACTTTGGGCACTTTGGAACAAATTAATAATCGTAGTAACTACTTAGCTGCTTAATCTAAAACGTCCAACTTTGCATGGAACTGGATAAATGGTAACTGCATAGTGTTTCTTGTGTGCTCTCTTTGCAGCTGATTCCTGTTTGCAACCAATTCTGAAGTGATTTTTGACAATTGTGGAAGACATTTGCTATTTCCACTAGCTATGATTTTGTCTTTGCTTCCAGTTAGGTTCCTAGCACTTGCTTACAGACAAGAAAATGTTCAAGTTGAGGGAATTCTGACTTGGAAAACTATATCATTTCTTATTAAATTAATATGAATAATTAAAACATTTTCAGAACAACTAAGTGAATCTTCTAGTCCTGTAATTCCATTTTGCTGCTTGAAAAAAAGTCACCTAAGATTTTAATCTTGTTAAACTGAAGATCCAACTAGTGGAGAAAGCTGCTGTCATATTGCTATGCATTAAAAACTTGAAGTTTGTGTGTGACTAATATTGTAGACATTACAGAAAGGCAGAACTGAGTTTGGTTTTGAAACTAAAGAGGAACAGTAAAAACCCCCACATTCTTAGTAGAAAACTGAGGGAATTTAGGCTTATTTTGAACTTCAGAAGCAACAGTGTCAGATGAATACGCAACATACTGTAAATCCTTTCTCCAAAGAATGATGTGGGCCCTAAGAAAGGACTGCAGTTTGGATGGAAGACTAAGAAAAATAAAGCAGAGTTGAAGATTCTACAGGGGAGATATACTTCAGAGAAAACCTCTGAGAGATCTCATTTATTTGTGGATTTTTTTGACAGAGGTTTAGAAAATATTTTTTATTACATGTCAAATCTAAACAGTCCCACTAACCTCAGTACTTGAAAGTTGATTTTAAAAACCCACTAGAAATTAGATAATCATACATATATACATGTGACTGGCAAAGGATGTGCTGCCTGAAGCTTCATGTTCACTCAAAGGTTGAATAAAAGAGATGCTTTTCCTCTGAATTTCAGCTCTGAAAGTGAAGGGCAGCAGTGAGTCTGCATCAATTATCCATCTGGACTGAGTTTACCTTGAAAGATGGTTGTGCAGAAAAAGGAAATTAGTATTTTAAGTGGAACAAGTCTATATAATATTGAACAAAGAAAGACAGGAAG
Source organism: Orthonyx spaldingii (assembly GCA_013397795.1). Lineage (NCBI taxonomy): Eukaryota > Metazoa > Chordata > Aves > Passeriformes > Orthonychidae > Orthonyx > Orthonyx spaldingii. The sequence continues at coordinate 39,160 of VZTJ01002244.1, read as the reverse complement.
TGTTTGTAATTCTTTGGACTTTTCCACTCAGGATCACACTGCATCAGAATGTGGAATTGGGCATATGAGCTACCTGACATGTCCATAATCATTTCCATCAGTACATATAGTAGATTTAGAAGAGCTAAATATCATTCTGATAATTGTTAATACATCTGTTTTATTCAGTTTTTCTTCCAGGTATGTTTTATATTCTTGCTCAGATGTACCCAGCATTCCAACCTTTAGTGTTAACTTCCAGGTGGATATGCGAGTGGTCCATCCAGGTCCTGTAATATCATGCCCTTGACAACATGAGCCTTTGCCATTGACTACAGTGTTCTTCATACTTGCCTTCTTCTGCTTGAGCTGAGGTCTGGACTGAAAATGGATGCAAATGATTGAGATAACCTCTGCAAAGTTGATGTTTTAATTTCAAAGAGATTTCTGAGAGACGCTATGATGATAATTGTGACATTAAGAGGGGAAGAGAGTATTACAAAGATAAATGTCCTCATATAAATCTTTAATACATTCTAATACCAAAATCTTACTAGCGATATTTCACTGTTTTACAGTCACAGATTAGAGTGGACAGATTTTTTTTCCTGTAATATTTGAGTGTGTGGTCCAAGACTCCTTTGGATTCTTTACAACATTTGTGAAAGAACAGAAAATTATCTTCTGGAAGGAGTTTATTCTGTTTATTTAAATAACTGTCTTAGACATCCCTAGAGGATGACTCCTCTCTTCACTGCTGACTAGTTTAACACTGGACAAACAATTTAAGAACTATTAAATTAAGCCACTTGAAGTTCTATCCACGATCTAAAAGAAGTCTAAACTCATAATAAGGCAAAGGCTTAATAAAAAGAAGAAATCAAATAATAAAAATAACTGTATATGTGTATGAGAGAATGTTCTAGTATGACTGCACTGAGTTACACGGAGAAAATTTTAAGTCTAGAAAAAGGCAAAGAGGTCTGTCAGATGCATAAGAAAATCAACACTCTTGTGTTCACTAAATGGAATGAAGAATGAACATATTTAAAATAGAGGAGAAATAGCATTTACATGTTAATTTGAAACATTCTACATCATGGAATATTACATTGACAAATCGCTTTGTAAATGTAGGCAACTAAAAGGAGTAAGTCCAATTGTATTCAGTAAGGTTAAAGGGTTTCATATTCTAAATCTTCAAGGTATAAGATGTCATTAGATAAAACTTTTTGTTCATATTAGAACATTATGGTTTTGAATGCTAATGAAACCTTATGCCTCCTTATGAAGGTGCATATAATGCCTCAAGGTGAGATAACTGTTTTTCACAATGTTATAGTAGTTTTTATCTTTCAAAATTTGTTTAAAATATTTATAGAAAAGGTTTATAACATAAGCTATATACTCAGTTTCTGCCTTTTTGGAATTTCTCTCAACACATGCACACAGGTCTTTATGGTCTGTATGTCTAAAATTACAGGGCTAAAAATACAGGCTCATTACAATTGCATTGTCTATGTTTACCAGCTGGTTGATTAAATGAATGAGCAGATGTTTAAAAATCCAGTTAGTGTAAAATGCTTGTTGAAGTCAGAAGAAAGTGAAACAGAAAATTCTTGCTCCCTTCATGAAAATATCTATATAGGTATTTAGAGTCATTACACTTGTCATTTAGAACAAAGAGTTGTAGAAAACCTCTAGAAAAAGAAAATTTTGACCAACCTATTTTACTGTGGCTGTTTGCCTCTTGGGCCAAATGACACTGTTGCAGAGAATTTTTTTTTCTTGTACTTGATTTAAAAAATATGTATGGTTAGAAGGATTGTTGAAAATAATGTAATTCTTAGCCAAGAAAAGAAAGTAGCATTCTTGCACATCCCATCCCAAGGTTGCTGACATTAATGGGTGTTAGTACAGCCTGACATTAGCCAAAAAGTGATCACCTGTTCTCTGTTCCTCTGAAAAGCTAAGTCAAAATTTTTACAGCCCTGTGAGCCCTTAGCAACTGTGTCTCATGGGATACATTTTGTTGTAAATCCTGTATTTGAGGTGAGAGTAAGACAGTAGAATATTTCTTTACAAACACTTTCCCCAAAACTATTGTTCATACTATTGTAGGGATAAAGAAAGCAAAGAAAATAATGATCTGCCCACTACTTGTGAATACAGTACAGACTAGAGGAATGCAAGAATGTATTATAACTTGCAAGACCTTTAGAAAGTCACTAGTGAGATAAATGAAACTTGGGTGGTTTTGATTAGGTTTTGCTCTAAAAAAGCTGGAAAGAATGCACTATAATACATAATACCTAGTGGTGGATTTCAAAATACTGAATATTTCAGAGAAGCAATTAGTACATATTCAAAATTTTTCTAATAAACAAATACTAAATAAATTCTGATGTTGAAGAAAATGTTAAATATCCTACTTTATTTCTATTTTTTTCCACTATTTTACCAGTAAAATATGGGCTTTTTAGCCATTTCTTCTGTCATAGAGCTGCCGTATAATCTAGGTAGCAATGGATTTTGTCGTTTTGAGTGGCTCTGGAATTTTTTTAGTGGAGGGCCGTGTAGCCTGTGTAAGAATGATACAATAATTTTTTTAAGGAAGAACATGGAATCACACTATTATTCCAGTTCCAGATGCTGTTTAGAAGGTAAAATAATGGCCAGACAGAAGTTATTTGTGTCTCTGGGGTGTGTACGTAATTAATATAGATCAGTCCAGCAGTCTCCTACACGAAAGTTAGTTATACGGCCACTGCTGTTGCAGCAGTTTTCCAAAAGAGGTTAGTTAAAGTAAGCCCTTTGTGATGTCATTTACCTTTTTTTTTCAGGGAGATGTCACATTGTAGTATAGAGCAATTTAAAATTAGCACATGCTGAAGAATGGCCAAGTTTTATTACAAGAAGCTTCAGTACTATCAGACTGTTCTATTCCCATACTCATTTTGGCACTGTGAAAATAAATGTCCTGCTGCTGCATTGATTTTCTAGAAATCGGAGACATCGTGTTTTCCTTCAGTACAGAGCACTGACAAACACCAGAAGAATTAATTCTTTTTGAAAGTTGTAAGCTCAAAGTAAAAACGAATTTATTCTGTTAAACTTTGTATGCTTTGCATCAGAAAGTCAATGAGATGCTTACTTTTCTTTGATAGAAGACTAACAAAATAATTTCATAGACTCATAGAACATGCTGAATTGGAAGGGATCCACACTTTCTTAAGTAGGGTAAACCAGAAAAGTTTGCTATGTATGCATATTTCCTTTCATGTGCAAAGATGATCAAAGACATTTTTTGAAAATGTTGCTTTTAAAAATTGCTGACTTTCAGTAAGCAAATCAATATGTTTTCTTTGGGAAGGTGAATTGCTAGCTTAGACAAAAAATAACAGCTCAGCTTTTCACTTTGCATCTTCAATATTTGTGGAAATTTACTTTAAAATGGGCAGCAACCTGTAGTGCCTACACTGAGATACACTCTATGCTTGTTGACTGCAAAACAGGATCACTGTTACAAACACAATGTAGAATTCTACCGTTGTGCTCTAACTGGAGAAAATGTTAAGAAGTCCTTAATCAACATTCACAAGTAAAGACAATACTGTTAAATTGGGCTTTTTTCCTTCCCAGATACACTGTTTATCAAGTAAGGAGTAGCAGGTGCCATCAGAATGCACCACAAAACTGCATGGGATGATTGGTATTTAGGTCACTAATTTTAATCCTGCCATGTGAAACACTCATATAAACACTCATATTTCAAAAGCCTGCGTTGGGGGTTTTGGGGAATTTGAGAGGTTTGGTTTTGTTTTGTTAGTTTGTTTTAATTCAAAGCTCTAATACTAATATTTTTTTTTTCTTCTAGAAGTTTATGGAGCAGTTACTAAGACAAGAGCCTGTCTATAGGAATATCTTTGTAGGAGAGGACACATATCCCATCTATTGTCAGCCTGTGTATTACAGCAGTTGATGAATGGCACAGACAGCATGACTGTAGGCCTTGAGTGAGGTCTCCAAGAAGTTTGTAGATAGCTATTAATTGAGAATAGGTGTAATGGATCTGGTTGGGATGCAGACAATTTTCTTCATAGCAGCCTGCAGGCTGTTATGTTTTGGATCTCTCACCAAAACAATGTTGGTAATACACCAATGTTTTAGCTACTGCTGAACAGCACTTGGACAACATCTCTGTTTCTTACTGTGGCCCCAGCAGTGAGAAGGATGGGCGTGAGCAAAAGCCTGGGAGATTACACAGCCAGGACAGTTGACCCAAGCTGACCAAAGAAATATTCTATATGTCAGGTCTTGCTCAGCAATGAAACCAGAGTGGAAGTTTTTGCAAAATAACTATTGCCTGAGGACTGCTTGGGCATGAGTCTGCTGGTGGTGAGTGATTGTTTTTGCATTACTTTGGGGTTTTTTGCCTTTTATTTATTAAGCAGTCCCTTGATTCACAAGTTCTCTAACATTTGCCTTTCCAGTTCTCTCCCCCATCACACTGAGACAGACTGAGTGAGAGGATGAGGGCAGACTTATTTATACCCTAGCTCTCACTCTATCTTGTTCTCTTTTAGCACTAGGATTGCACCTGTCTTCTGTGAAGTGACTCAGTTTCAAACACAAAGTTGGAAAGTGATCTACTCATTTTTCATCCTCTGCAACTGGAAATGGATTGAGCTTACTTCATGTTTAAGTGAACTTAGAAATAAAATTCTTACATGTGACATGAGGGCTTTGTCTGTTATTATAAAATAGTTTTGTTTTTGATACATGTGTTGACCTGAACTCTGCTTTATGTGGATTTACTAGATAACTTTAGATAAATAAGGTAGACAAGGATTTAGATGGAATTTTGTTTCTTAGCAGTGAATTGAAACAGCTGTGAGTCTATAATAGGCGTGTGCATAGGTGGCCAAGATGACCAAGGTCCAACGCCTGCATTTTAATCTGAGAGATGCCTTGATGTAGACAATTGAAACAGTTCTCAGGGCCTGACACCTTCTTTTCAACCTCCAGAAGCAGGCAATGCGAAGTCACCAGCCACAACCTGTTAATCCATCTGAATAATGATTCAATGTCTCCAATTTAATTTAATTTGGCTTTTTATGTATGTTTATTCGTATGATATATTCCAAAATAAATCTTGGTATCTCATTGACATGTTAAACAATTATCCAGATATCTTATGAAATCAGAGTCCTGAAACTGGCTGTCAGACTACGAGTGAGGCTAGCTACTAGCTAGCTAGCACTTCATGCTTGTACCACAGGAAATGTTTTCCTTTTGAATAAACAGCTAATGTCAAGCTATTTGTGCTGAGTTTGGTACATCTCTACATAAGTCATCTTACTGTGTTGACTGACCTCTGGTCCTTCTTATAACAGGAAGTCTTAAATTTTGTAGTCTTCCTAAATTCCTTGGGTTTTTATGAGGTTCATTTGTAAGCAATTTTATGTTGCATTGACCTAAGGGGTTTTTTGCCCTGAGGGACTAGTTTCTGTAATTGGCTTATGACTCTAAGTGTAGCAATGAATCATGGACCCTCTTGGTTCTACCAAAAAGAATAATTTTATTTTATTATGTCATATATGCAAGGCCTTATATATTGTACTACTATGCTAGGCTTTTATACTGTGCAAAAAATATACTGGCTAAAATTATATTTGTTAACCTTCTTGTGAATAAAAACAAACACACATTGGCTGCATGCTACCTCCTGTGTTGCCATCCACGTGTTCTCTTGATCGATCAGCATTCTGATCATGCAGTGTTCACGTAAAGGTTACATAACTTGTTTTTTATCTTCATGCCAGGTGTATATTTCCCAAAGCGCTTTTCGTGAACAGAAGTGAGCAGAAATGAACAAGGCCCTTTATTCTGTAAGACTTTTCTTGTCTCTCACATTAAGTATGGATAAGCATAGGAGGAGATGGACTTTTCCAAATATCTTATTGTTTATACAACTGTGAGCAGCCAATTTAATTTTGATTTTTGTCTCAACACTGACTGTCAGAGGCATGTGGGGGAGGGGTTGCACACGTGCCACTTGCAGGAGGCAACCAGAAGATGGGAGAAAGCCTTGTCTCTGGGGATATTTTGCCTGGCAACCATCTCATATCTCACATGGGACAGGCAGTCAGTCCTACACCATCTATTTTTAAAAGAACTCCTTGAAGTTCTCCACAGTGGAATGTAACAGTATAACAATAACTTTGAGAGTTTGAGAGAATCAGTCTCAATACTATTCCAGAGTTTCAGCTAGTGGGAGTTACAGGGTAGATTTCAGACAATCTACCCCTCTACAGGTGTCTCTTGTTCGTTACATCCATAAAATATCTAGTTATATGCAAAACAAAACCCATATGATAAAATAATTTCTAATGATCCTTTCCACTGATCCTACATTTTTTCCTTTTCTTAGTAAAGTATTCTTTTCTCTGTGTGGGAATGTTTACATTCTCATGAAGAAATCAATTTGAAATTTCTAGGATAGCTCTGATTATGTCTTATGTTTTAGTGGTAAGTAATTCCTTCCAGATTTGATGGCAATTTTGAATGAAAGTCACTTAAGAATATATTACTGTATTCTTTTTCTTCAGTTCTGAGCTCCTCAGTACAGGAGACATGTACATACTGAAGAGAGTCCAGCAAAGAAAGGGCTGTTGAGATAATGAAAGGATGGAGCATCTCTCCAATGAGGAAAAGCTCAGAGAACTGAGACTGTTCAGCCTGGAGAAGAGAAGGCTCAGGAGTAAAATTATTCATGTGCACAAATGCCTGAAGGCAGGGTGCAAAGAGGAAAGGCCACTTTTGGTAGTGTCCAATGGCAGGACTACAGACAATGGGGACAAAATGAAGTGCAGGAGTTCCCATATGAACATCATGAAGCTCCTTTTCATTGTCAGGATGACAGACCACCAGCACAGGTTGCTCAGGTGGGTTGGGTAACTTGGTCTTGATGCACGTGCTCCCACAGGAAAAAAAAAAAGTTGAACATAGGTGTCTAAAATTAGGTAAATTAAAATAAAAAAGCAGGAGTTCTACCTTACAAAATCACATAAGTTTTAGAGTACTGCTAAAACTGCAGAATTCTGCAATCTATATGTTATTGTTTACTAAAGAGTTATGTAGTAGTCTGTTTATATTCCAAATCATGACTGTAAAATTTAAACTGAATAAGATTTTAAGCAAATAGCTTATCTGAACTTGTGAAATCAATAAAGTGCATGGATATTTCCATTTAAATGAAACAACTTTACATAAGTATTTTGAGTTTCAAAGCAGCATTGATTTGAATTACACTTTCAATGCATAGAATTTTGGAGCATTTTGTAGTAATTTCTTTCTTTTTTCACTTTTGCATTTTTTTTTCTCCTGGCTCCAGTTTTATTCTGAATTTGTCAGTTTGAGCCAGATTTTTTGTTTTGCTATGATGTGTTTTGTTTAGCAACTATGGTACTGCATTTAAAATACTGTTATATAATTCAACGTACAGGTTTACTTGGAGGATTTCTTGTAGTGAAGGAAACAAAGACAAAGAAATTTTGCTATTAGTCAAAAAATTTTGACTGAGTCATGAATGTCTCATCAATTCCTTGTCATTTTCTGTCTTTAAAAAGAATTTGACACAAGCTTAGGATATTTATGTTATCAGTATTTCTACTCCTGAACTGTGTCTTCAGCTAGCTAACTACAGCTAGTTGCTTTGTTCAAATTGCATTTGCTTATTTTCTTTGGCCATTATGCAGATCCAAAAGATGTCCCACCTCCTCCCCCTCTCCTTGTTCCTATATGCCTTCTTCCAACCTTTCCTTGTGTTTCCACAAAATTGCTTTTGATTACAAGCAAGTGTGAGGGATTCTCGTAGTGGATGGAAAGGAAGGGAAAATGATATACACATTGCAGATTGGGAAAAGTCAGGATCAGCAGTGCATTGGACCTCTGTCCCCAAATCTTGTTATCACTATGCTTTGAAATTTTTTCTGAAATTATTTTTGGTCCTTCATGGAATCGTTCCAAGGTGGCATAAACGAGACTGGACTTACTTTGCTTTAGAAATCAGTTTGAAAAACATGATTTAACTGCCTTTGGGTATCCTGGTCAAGAGCAGGTGTTCTTGGCTGGTATGGGGAGACAAATCTATGGACTCAAAAGTTTCCCTACAGAACTTGGCCCCTACAGAAGACACTACTTCATGGTATGCCAGGCCTTAAAAATCTTATGAAGTAGTCCAGTCCCTGCACAGATAAATATTGTACTAAATTTGAGGCCTCCATTGCTCACATTTTTCACTCAGAGGTAAGAGATCTGAAGTACTTCAATCAGAGGAATTTGAAATGCTGTAGATGAGTCTGCAAAGGGGAGACCTCATAAGATATTTAGTGCAACTGGCATAAATTTAACCTTTTAAAAAAAAATCTATCAGATGAGCAAAACAAACTTATGCGGTCTAAGTCGTCTAAGTTTTATTATTTTTAGCGCATGCCATAAGGAGTTTTGTTATGAACTAAATGACAGCATATAAATAATTCCTCACTATGGATTAGCTTTGTGAGCCAAACCCAAAATTTTGATTCATCAGCATCCAGTTTCAAATGGAGACATTGGTAAAATGCTAGTTGGCACATTAAAAAAATTTAAAGCTAAACATATCATAGTCAAAGAATAATGCATGTATGATTTTGCTCTGTTTTTGTGATTATTCCATGAAGTCTCATCTTCTGCCTTTACCCACTTTTTTGTATAATAAACATTCCAGAGAGATGAGCAATAACCTTCTCTTTTCAGACGTAAAGCTTTCATTATATATCAAGAAACTCACCTGAAAAAAGTGCAAAAGAATGTGAATTTGTAAGGTCATGGTGGTTTATTTCCATTCAATTTTGATGTGTTTTTTTTCAGAAATTCACCAAAATTGGCACTTACAGATATGTTCTTTGACATAAAAAAATATAACATTTTAGCTGTCATGAAGGTAACAACACAAATGTTACAATTTTTTACTCCAATCATATCCTACAGTAGATAAAGCTTTTAATTTAGAAATTGAAAAAACTTAGACCAGAGCAATGCAGAGGGGAGGGATTGAATAAAAGGAGCATCCAGAGACGTGTTATTGAGATGAACAATAAACTTGGAGGTGCACATATGGTAAGGCTATGAAGATATAGACCAAATATAACAAATGTTAAGCATTTGCTTCCCTTTCAAAAGAAATGAAGAAAACTTATCTGTATTGATCAAGTAAGCAAGTTGAAAATAAACCTTCTGAAGATTCCAAACTTAGGGAATAACCCTGCAGCCTCACTGATACCATACTCTTAAGAGTCTGTCTCTTCCAGAGAACCTTTAGCATTAATGCTCTACTCTGGTTTTGTTTTCCTCTGCAATATCTATCAAGGGGAAGCTAAAGGTGGGAAACACTGCCTGGAACAGATGTAAAATGAAAGCCACACAAAATTGTTCTATATATTCAGGTTCAATAACACTGCTGTCTTTCTCTTATCTTTCAAATGGACTAATTCAAAAGATTAGTCCTTGTGATGATTCAAACTTTAGAGGAGAGGTTCTTGTACCATGTAATCATCTAAAGTAACAAATTATTTCATACCAACTAATACTCCATTTCTAGGAGTTGTTTCATAAGGGGTTAGGAGGGCTGGATAAGTCAGAGACCAAAGATAATCTTTGACAGAAATCATACAGAGAACATTCAAAGTATATAAAACAGATCTGTTCACTTTTCTGCTTTTATTGGTATGAAATTTGTGATTATACTGCATGTCATCCCCTGACCTTGAGTTTAGAACTGAAGCTTCTGTCTCTGCTCTGACCATTGCCACTTTTTCCTCAAGAACCATGTTAAAACCTGCTTATTCTTTAAAGACATCATGGACCAAACCCATTTTAACAATTAAGGAAGAATCAGTCTTAATCAATACACAGGAACAGTTAAAGTAGAGGCATAAACCCTTTTTAAAAAAATAGAATAACATAGTTGCTTTAATCTCTAGATCACAGAAAATGCTCTGGTTAACAGCTCTGATCAAATATTAAAACTGTTAGCATAGAAAAACATAACCATGAAATGATTATGCCGGTGCTTTTATTGAGAGCGCTCTGGGGACCAGGGGTTCAGACCCAAATCAAAGTCCCGACATGGTTTCAGAATAGATTTGATTTTATACTTCTCCCTTACATAACTGCTATTCAATCATATGTTAATCATCAACTTTAACATTGTTCTGTTGTATATACTGTTTTCACCCAGGCATGAGTTTAAGCCCCCTTCCCCACAGAGTTTCACAGTATTGTTAATCCTTTCTCATGATTCTTGTTGTGATTAATTATGTTTATCAAGTAATCATCACATCAGCTACTCTACAGGTGGGTGCCCCGGTGCAGGTTCGCCCTGTGCAGGTTCACTCTGTTCACTGCCTTCAGCAGATACACTAGCTATTACCGTTCCCGAGGCCTATGCTTTTAAAAACATTTTAACCCTATGCTATCAAAACCAGGTGAAAATTCTGGTCTTTAAGCTAAGAAACTGGTTCATGTTTCCTTCTGAGTTAAGTATCATTTTCTTTATAAACAATTTCTCTCCAGCAAAATGTCACTTCCAAAACAGTTTTTAGCCCCAAGAATTACATCACAAACATGCATTTAAATAGTTCATTCTTTCTATACATATATTTATACCTCTCTATCTATCTACACTAAAAGGAAGCATTTTGTTTCCATGATCCCAAGAGACATTGCATTGTTTCTTTTCCTTATATATAGTAGCTGAAATTTTGACTGTTGCTAGCTAGTGGTTAATATAGTGGTTAATATAACCTCGCCAGATCTTTCCCTCACCTGTCTCAGGACATACTGTTATTTTCCACTGTGAAAGATTTTTTTTCTGAGCATGGCGTAGGTATGTCTTATCGAATTTTGAGTGGAGAAGAATATTCCTCTTTTCTAAAACAAAAAGATACCAAATGTCTCAAATTCATTTTCGCTGTTGTAGTCAACATTTAGTCTGCGCTGCTTGCAAATCACTGAAATAATTGCTTATTCTTTATAGGTATTAAACACAATTCAGTACATTATTTATATCTTCTAGAGCCAAAAGGCAGTAATATATCATTTAGCCTGACATTTTCAGTAACATCCACCATGAGATTTCAAATATACCTCAGACTATTAACTAATGTAATAAAAGCAATGCTGTGGATGAAAAGTTTGAGATTATAAATCTTCGGCTTTGAAAAATGATGACATTGTGGACCATCTCTTAATGTTGCTTAGTTCTCTTGTATTGAAAGGTCAAATCAAAACCAATGTGAGGATACTGGATACAACAGCAATATAGCTGAAAGTTTTCGCAACTGGAAAAGATACAGAGTATTTTATCCAAATCTTTCACATCTACACATTCAATCAATTTCAAGTTCTAATGGCTTATAAACACGTGCTTATCCAGGGATTATTTTACAGTTTTTTAATTATGGAAAACAGCATAGGGATCCAGAGTTTTAAATTCTAAAGCATATGTATCGGTATAGCCATTTAACTTAGGATGCTCGGTAAAGAATTTGAAAAGCATTTTGTACTAAAAAAAATAGGAAACTTTGGGGAAGAGAAAACAAACCTCATGTCAACTGCAGTGAAGCTGGTGAGAAGTGCTTCTTGGTGTGGAGATAAATAGAGCAGCAGGCATTAATGTGGAACCATGACAGGAGTTGGGTGAAGAAAGAATAGAAATTTTTTGTGATAATCATATTTTATTTAAAAGCATTGGTCTCCCATATGTCTTAAGCTAGCATGTGAAAAGATATGGCCTTTTATAGGAATTTTTCCTACACTGGGTCATATTTTCTGCTGACAGCTGATGAAATTATGAGGTCATTTGATAAGACTTCACTGCTGAAGTGAAGATATGAATATAATGCACCATATGGAAATAGGGTGAAATATTTTGCATTTCCAAGCAAAAAACATAAGAAGGAAGTCTTAATGGTCTTCCTTGATCTGGCAATCACGGAAGGAAATTATTTGTCAAAGTGAATGGAGGCAGGTACAGAAAGGAAAATATAATAATATGAGTTTTCAATGTTGTAGTCAAAAAGGGGATGAGTTTGACCAAATATGTATTCTAAAGCAAGCAATTAAGCATGTTAAATGAACAAATGGGGGAAAAAAAAGGAAGGTACCAGTAATCCAGATAAAACAGAAGTGTGAAAAAATCACAGAGGGAAAGGAAAACATCAGGGGAAAAAATGACCAGAAATAAATACTGTGAGAAATGGGATTTTTAATAAATATCTTAGAAGACTAAAAATTCTTTCAGAATAGGCCCTTTAGGGAAGTCTAGAAACAAGCAACCACTGGCTTACTCTGTTAAGTTCTTCCAGAGGTTGGTGATCCCAGCTTATGAAGAGGACCTGTCTTTTTTTGTTTTCTTATATAGATGCATCTGATACCTAGTCAGTAGTTCTCAACAAGAACATATTTTTAAGCATCTAAGATCTTCCATCTTTGAAGACACTTCGTTTATTGTCATATCCCAATCTTCTGTTTGCTACATCACAAGCTTATTTTATTACATCATTAAAGATTTTTGCTATAAGGCTTTTCCTAACCCACAAGTAATTTCTGTAACTCTTTTCTACACCCTTTGCAATAAGACACAGACTAAGAATCCCTGGAAGAGGACTCATCTTACCCATCTGAATTATTTAATTTGGGATAGAATGACCTCAAATATTGAAAAATCCTGATGTCAGCTGAATATATAGTCTGTTTATATAAGGGATACAGACTAATATAGTAGAATATTAACAAAATAAGCAACAGTACTGTTAAAATACATTATTTTCTTTTTATTCCATTACTGTAAATCATTAGACACAATCACTCACATTTTGAAATTTCCTGGAGTAATTTCACAGAAGAATGCAATAGTCATTACGACTACAAAGACAGTAACGATCTCACACTGGAAGAGTTGGATTTTCTTGACACCCAAATCTCACCAGAAAATGAGATAGAAATATGTATCTCCAAGCCACTGTGTTCTCATTTCAGAGGAGCAGGATTATGAGGGTGACAGTAAATACTAAAAAGAAAGTTTTTGCCAGTACTTCATCAAAAATGCAAAATATTTTGTGTTGTAGATGGGTCCATACGATATTGGTCTATGACATAAACTCAAAAAAAGTACTTATAATCTGGTTCTAAAAGTTTGAAGGAAGATCTGTAGTTTAAAATAATATTTAAAAAATAAAATTAATATCTAAAAGTGCTCAGAGATTTATGAAACTGAAGGTATAATTTTTTTAGTCTTTTATTTCCAAGTCAAATTAGGCAGCTTTAATTTCTGTCAGATATTCTCATTTTCACCAGAGCTGTACAAAAATTTGAAAATTGTCAAATGAGCAAGAACATCAATTGAAAAGTGGCAGAATATCGGTATGGATTTTTATTCTCAAGTCTGTTTTTCAAGACACAATTACAAGCAATACATAGATTTTATTAAGATACTCATAGAGGACTTTAATTAATGATGTCTTGTATACTGTTTTGAAGTTTTGTGATCATAAACAAAATTATGTATTCTCATAACAATTTTAGCTATTTCTGAATATTCACTCATAAGGCCTTTAAAATGTTTTCTTTTCCTAGTATTCACTGCTTTCAGAAATAAACCAGCTTGACCAAACATATTTTGTTATCCATACTTTTATTAATTTCAGTTTATATCTAGAATGTTATTTTTAATAAATATTGATCTTTTAATGTAATTAAGGTTTGTGTTGCATAGAACAAACATCCTATCTTTAATAAAGCATATTACATTTTAATGACCAGGAAAGAAATATTCACCATTTATTCTAAAGGCTACATAGTAATTCCTGAAAACAAGTTTTTATTACAGTCCATTTTTCTTTATGTGTCGTATGTTTTTCCCAGTGTTCCCAATTAGGGTTAGTAAGGGATAGTAAAGAGATTCTAATACACTTAATTACATGGCTGTTACCAATATAATTAATCAACTGCACTCAATCCCCCCCTACTCTTCATATACCCCTTTTCAAAAGTCTTACTTTACAAAGCAGCTTGTGAAGAGGAATCATGTCATTGATTCTGTACAAATACTGAGTTTTGAAAGGAAAAACCCCTTGCTGAGCTCCTTGAAGAAGGGCGGTCTTGGGGCAAAAAAATGGACCTAGAATTAGTTACTGAATCGTTGAATATTGTATGCAGCTTAACCTTGACCCTTTTACTACCTTTTGGAAAACCTGTAGGAATGCTGAACTTTACTATAGTGATGCTCCTTGCAGGTTTCATAACTCTTCTAAGTTGTAAAATTACACTAATACAAAGAGTTGTCATCATGGATCCATTTGAAACACCAGCCAGAATCATTGCCTTTCATCTTTCGAAATTTTTTGCAAGAAGATAAATAGAACGTCACCACATATGCATGACACCATGCTTTTAAACCCCAGGTGTGTTGCCACCTCTGTCCTACCTGCATTGCTGAAATTCTTGGGACTAGAACCTTCTTGAATCCTACTGATAGTGGAATGACATCAGACAGCATGATTAAATCAAGACATTTACACATACTGTTTTGTTCCATTTCAGAGTATTTCAAAGACAAGGTGAAATGTGGCTGATTTCCAGTTAAACCAGACGGTCTGTGTTAGTCTCATAGTTCTCAACAAGCTGTGTGCTTCCTGCTGGAAAGAAGTGTGGTTTTGTTGAACTTGTGATGATGGAAAGCATCAGCTATAGGTGTCTTTTGAATATGTGATATTATCTAACAATAACATTTAAATTACTCATTTGTCACTATTTAAAATAATCAGGTAGGTTGTTAGGATGACCAATGACAATTCCCACAAAATAAGTCAGCCTGTTACCATAACAAGCTCTTCACTCTATTTATACATTTTCCTCTCTAAATTATTCATAAACAACTTCTTTTACAATGCCTGAGGCACATACCTTCCTTAAACACTGACATGAAGCTCTTGCTCCTCTACCAACTGATCCCAGGTCTTTATTGACTTCTCATGCTCTGAGTAAGATACTGGGGGGTTGTGTTTTGAACTACCAGTAAAATAACTTATTCTTGTCTTAACAGCATGGAAACCAATAAGAAGCTTTCCAGAAATAACTAAAACTCTATTCTCACACTTAGTTTCACTCTGTTTCTGTTTTTTTCTTCTTTATACAAAGGAGTATGTTCATGTGTACAAGCTACACAGAAATCCATCAGCAGGAAGTGTGTTGTGGGAAGTGACAGTATAAAAAGGAAGCATTTTACTTCACAATTCTTTTCTCATGAAGCTTTCAAAAGTATGTCAAAAAGTAATGAAAACTGGCCCAGTAGAACCACTACGTGGAACTACTGAGGGATTACAGGGTTTAGTGTAAGCACAGTGATAGCTTGGATGTAGGAATTTAGGAATTTAGTACAAGGTACTGGAAGAACAACAACAACCACAACCAACCAACCAAAACCAAAACAAAAACAAATTTTAAGAAAGGAAAGTATCAATGTCTCGCAGAAATTATATATAAGATGATAAATAAAACTCCTATTTACAGTTTGAATGTGGTTCAAACTGTTGGTTTTTTTCCCCTGAAAGCCTTTCCTGATTTCAGAAGAATGCTCTCCTTCTTTATTCTTCATTTAAGCTGTGTGTAAAGCTACATTTTTAGCATTAAAATAATTAATTAAGACAATTCCTTTATTGTGAGTCCTTATTGCATTTTTGAATTTGAGAAGGTAAAAAAACATTAAACCCAAGATTGCATGAACATTTCTTATTCCACACTACAATCCCTACTTTGGCCAGAGAATGAAATACTTAACACAGAAAACAGAGGTATTTTGAATCCTCTTTTTAAGCATATGGTGGCAGGTATGAACAGCTTTATCCTTTACATATATCTTTACTCTCTTGTTAGTTTATGAAATCATTTTGCAACCCAAATTAAATACTGTAGTTTTACACCAGGTCTAAACTTTCCCTCTATTTCAGTTCACTTCTGCAGCAACCTTAATGGTAACATTCATGCTGTTAAGAGTGCACAGAGAATTACTGAGAGCAATCACCTCATTAAGAGCATAGACCATTTATTATCACATTTTATATGTAATTGTGTATATATGCAGGAAGGGAGGACAGCAACTCCTTTCTCTTTTTTGAAATCATGGCTTCATGCAAAGGGGTTTGTGCCATAAATATGATACATGATATCAATATACAGCATCAATAAGAAATACAAACATTTCTGCATATTCATGTGACTTTATGCACTTAGGCACGGAAAAGACAGGATCATTACCCTCAACAGTCAGAAACTCACAGAAATAGAAGTAATGCAAGACTATCCCTGAGACAATGTTTTCTCACTTTGATACCTATGCAATAGTGTGCTATAAGTAATCATGACATGAATTAGTAACTAAAAGAAACAGCATTATCTGCAGGTAATTCTTTCATTTTACTGGAATATTTTCCTTCATGAAATGTTTAACCTTCTGGTAATTAGAAGAATTTAACTGAAATCTTTTCTAAGGCAGGAAAGAGCAAAGTTAGCATTGAGGAGGAAAGCCAGAATGATGACGAGTTTGAACAAGGATAATGTTTTGTATTTACATTAAACACAAGGGCACTAATTAACTTGAACAAGCATATGACAAGTGTCAGGGGAATTGTTTTACTCCCTTACAGGGGACAAGCAATAATATTAAATTGCTCTTCCTGCAGTCTGATCTAATAACTTCTACAGACTGTTACTAAATCCTTAGTCTATTGTTCCTCCAGTTATTTCCCTGTTGAATCTATATAAATCAACACTGTTTAAAACCATGCAGGGTACATGGCAAAGGGAAGAGCTGCCTCACTAGGGCACACACAAAGGAATGACATGCACTAAACATGGGTTTTCTGCCCGTACAGTTAGTCAGCCACAGACATGAGAGTTTCTGAGAATAAGAAGAAGAAATTTAAACTTGTTGCAACAATGCAATAAAGTATTGTTATTAATGTAGGTCGTGCATAAAAATATTACTGAACTCTCATTTCTTTTTTACTGAAATGGCTATTTTGAGAGTTACTGTTCCTATGGTGAGACACACTATCATTAATATAGCCTAATGATACTTTGTCATTCATTCTGTTTTAGACAGTATGGAGTTAATCCTAGTGGCTAAAAGGCACATGCTTTGCAATTAGAGGCTATCTGATCAGTATATTTTATATGTTTGTCATGGAAATAAGCCTGATCTTGCAAATTTAGGCTCAGTTATACACAGTAGATGCAAGCACTTGACCCCACCATCTGTCTCTTTGCTGAACACTATATTGCTTTATAGATTTTCCATTTTATATACCTTTGACATATGAACGTTGAAATGATTTTGGGTTTCTTTTCCAGATTACGAAAGCAATCATTATGCATTCAATACAATAGAAAATATTAGCAACCTGGGAGGTTTCAGCATGTGATAAACCCATATCGTTAGGCCCTAATTACATTCTTGATACAGAATGTGGAAAATACAACAGAAATAACCCTTTTTCGTCTTCCGCAGAAATAATCTTCAGCTGTTCTCAAAGACGAGATGAAACAGTACCTAAACACGTTTAAGATAATGACAATATTTGATTCTGATTTTTTGATCTTTGCTGTTCACTGCCTTTAGCTACCTGGTTAATAAAAAAGCAACCACAGTCAAACACCTTGAAGGGTAGTGATATAACTGGAAATTCAATGGCTTTCTTGAAATTAGAATGTGTCATCCATATACATTTGAAGTAATTATTTAACAAGTATATATGCAAGGTTTAAGTAAAGAAGATACCCTTTCCTAGCAACCCTAAACATTCCAAGTTTGCCAAAGTCTTTTAACATAACTGTGCTTTTTTTAATTTAAATTATATTAATTGTTTCAAAATATATACTAAATACCTTCATCCTTACAATTTCCTGTAAAATAAAATATCCTTGGAAAGATTTCTTGTCGTTTAATATTAAAAAACTGCAGAGACAGAGTCAAAGTAACTGTCTATTGCATTAGCTGTCCAAATTTTCTCGTTAATCCAAGCTGCTGTATGTCACAAAAAAATCACATATCTTCCATACCTCAAATAATCTATTCATTTGGCCAAATGTGTCTTTAGTAATTGCTTTTCTGTGGGATCAAAGTTTTCTTTATTTCATATTATGCCTTAAAATCTCTTTCTAATGGATGTTGTCACAAACAATAATTTCTGTCTTTCTGTTTGATTGATTTAGTGAATGATGCAGTTTGATCAGAAAGACTAAAGAATGAAAATGTTGTCTATTTTTGGTTTTCTTTTCTAATGCATTTTGCTCCTTGTAGAAATCTTGACATGCAAACCCACTTTGTGGTTTGTGTATTGTGGTTTCATTACTGTTTCTTAAATTTTACTCTCTGGCTCCCTATATAAAAATATTGCCACATAGAGATATTTGAAGCAATGCTTGAGAAAGTTGTGGTAAATATGAACCCCTGTGAACTCTGGTGAAGCATTTGACATATTTCACATCTCCCAAGACCAGCTGGCTTATGTCTGATCAGACACTGACAATTTCTTGAAACCAGTTGTGAATTCTGTGTGTTTTCTTCTGCGAGAAGCTACATCTCTAGCTTTATCACTCACTGAAATAAACAGAAATTGCCAGGAGAAGAAGAGATGACCCTTGTCTTTGAAACTGTAGGACAAAACCCCCAAATCTATTATACCTCCTGGATGAAGGCCAAAATGATGCAGATATATTTATTTTGAAGCAAGCTGAATTTTGAAAAGATAAATAATTCTTCTCATACTGCAGTTTGTGTGCTCTTCATGACACAGTTATAATTGTACAATGCTGCCAATTCTCTTTAAAATGAATGCCCTGAATTATTGAATTACTGTTTAGTAGCAGAGGATAATAGTACTTGTCCCAAACAACATTTGACCAAAATTATTAAGTGCTTTGGGAAAAACAAGGTGAAAACTAAGATTTTATTTTTTTAATATCTACATCCCAATATTTTAATGCTATTATTTAGATAGAGAACTGCTATGCAAATAATTGATTTAGCTAGTGGAAAATAAAATGCCATGGCAGTGTGTGGTGTTGCGTGTTTTTGCTTTCCTTTGCAAAGCTTTTTATGTCAGTAATCCCTGTCACCTATGGCAAAAAAATTCTCTACTGTCTGTAGAGAAAGGCAGAACAGCAAATTTGGAGGAAAATGTAGCTGAAGATCACCCTCAGATATATATTTTTAATAATATGCTGGTTCCATACAAGAATCCTCTGTTTCTTGGTATGACAGAAGTCAGACTATTTTGCAAGCCTAATGAAACCTCCCTAAAAGGTCTTTTTCTGTCCTTCACATGCCCTTTTTCTAGTAAACAGAAAAGTTTTTTGTTTGATCAGAAGAACTGTTAATCACCATTAAATTAATTCAGTTACAGAAATCCTATTTGCTTTGAGTCCTGTAATATAAAATGATGTTTAAATCCTTTGGGGCAGAGGGGTGACACATTGTTCATGCAGCTTTTAAACCTTAAGGGAGAACTGAGACAGTCTTAGTATTGTGATGGATTCCTCCACAGGTGGGATTTACAGTCTATAAATATGTTCTTCTTTAAGAAAATGAAAACTGGCTTCAATTATACTAGGGAAAGACTTAAATTACTTTCTATCCAACCCTGATTGCTTTGTAAGTATTGGTTAGTATTTGTTTATTTAATGGTGGCTTTTCCATGAGAATAAAAGAATGTCATTAAATATCTTCTACTTCCTTCTGCAGGAGCAAGGGCAAGGAAGCAGCGGTAGCTGCAAAGTATTACAACCAGATCTTGGAAATATTAGTGGCCTGGAGATGTTTTCAGGCCTACTGAAATCTCTTCTCATGGTAAGGATTGTGTCACCATAAAAAAGTCCATTCTGACTTTTGAGAAGCTGCTGCTGCAGTTAATGCTTTTTGTATGTTTTTCTAATGTAGAAAAAAAAAAAAAAAGGACAAAAGAAAACTTCTTGTATACAGTTTTGTGGTGATTTTTGTGTAGGAACAGTTTTTCCCCCTCCAAATACAGAAATGTAAAATATAATAATAATTGTCTAACTGTTGTGTAACTTTGTTGCATGTAATTGAATGAAACACAAATAAGTAACCTTGATGGAGACCGGAGAAAAAGGAGTTGTAATCCTACTGATGGGTTTCTTATCTTACAATTTTACAATTCAGTACATTTCACCAGATCTGCAAAATTTGTAGAACCTTCTGAAGCAGACAGGGAATTGAAAATCTTCTTCAATCTATGAAGTGTTTAAGGGTCAAAACTATCCATGTTTATTGTCATCTGCAGTATTAAGGTCAAATATTACAGTTCAGAGTATGTACATTTAGCTTTCAGCAATATATAACCAATTTCTTTAAGTTAAATAAATTAAATACTGTAGATGTAGAGACAGTTCCCTGTCCAAAAGTAAGCAATGTTATGCTTGTTGATTTCAAGACAGCTGTTCCAGCTGTTTTTTACTGGGAGGCACAGGCACTAAGCACACTGGGAGGTCTAACAGGCTTTGTGCAAAACCAGCAGGGATGGCTCTGAACTGTAGTTCCAGTAAGGACTGCTGAGTGGAAATACCTCATTGTCCATGTACAGACTGGATTAGATATATATATATTTGTATATGACCTGGGTTCATTTCAATCAGACATATTTTGGAGGATGTACTGGTGTTTTCACTATACTTGTTAGGAACAAATTATTACCCCTTTGAACCCTGTCCTTTGCTTGGGATATCCCATAGACCTCCAATCCCTTGCTTCTCCAGAGACTGAGCTGAGGTTGTAATATTTTTTAAATTTACATTGTAAGTATGAGTTTATAGACTGCCCACAGATGTTTACATTTGGTGGCTTTGACAGTGTCAACCTTCATCTATATCAATCAATTCACTGATGAACATGCATTTTTTGTAGCCTCATGGCTCAGAATCAGAATAAATAAATGTGTTTTGAATATATATTAGACACATTACTGACTGGAGGAGAAAATAATTCTTAGAATAGAGCACTACATTGTGACACAGTCCCACATCAAGTTTGTCAGTTTTACAAAATAGCCCAGTAACTCCTGCTAATGCAGGTTGGAAAGCATGCTGTGGACATAGGATAAAATAATTTTTCTTCATAGTGATTAACACAAGACTATAAAAAGGTACCTTGCTGCAAATGAATGTGTTCCAGGCTGCTCTGCTACGAACTCTCACTATACTGAAAATTGTGGATAACTTCTGCTGTACAGCTGAGCAATTTTGTTAAAATGAAAATAGAGACACCACCTGTGTATCAGGAAAAGATCATCTTCTTGGCCATGATGACATTTTGCCCATTTTATTCTGTATAATTTATTCTGTCCTAATATTTGAAGCTAGAATGTAGACTTCTGTGACATTTGACAGTTGCAATTAAGTCTGTGTGTTTCTGTAAAAGAATGCCAAGACTTTGATTGTGGGAATTCACATACCAGCAGGAACTAAACTTTGCATCTGTGCTACCCAGTTCAGCAACAGGTTCATCAAATTTCAAAATTATTTTATGTTATCAGGATCTCTAAATTAATAAGCACATTTAAATAATATGTGTTTCACATGAACTATACCTGCATGAGAGGTTGAATCACTTGGCCTATGCAGCTGTTTGGCTGTCTGGATTTTTTTGGTTTTACCAGATACCTACCAGAATCAAATTTTGCAAGGTGATTACTTTTTGCTTCAGCAGCTGCCATTTCTTCTCAGCCCTTACCTGCTGGAAAACAGATATTTAAATATTTTGAAAATAAAAATGCTGTAATCTGTATAACAAAAAAAAACTATTTATTTTTTTTGTACAAGAAGCAGCAATCCTTGAAGAGGGTATCATTGCAGTACATGTCAGGCCAATACTACCACATGTGAGGCATTCACATTGGTGCTAAGTTCAGTTTCTCTGTTCCTTTTCATTTTCTGACATTAAGAGGTAAGCAGAAGGCATGCTAATTAACATTAGCTACTAGGACAGGTTTGCTACTGCTAAATGAAAAGGTTTGCAGCTTTTCCAGTGAGTCCTTTCCTGGAGAGTCATTTAGCAAAACTTCATTTAAACAGATGTAAATGTTAAATAGAGATCACATGCCAGAGATCTATATTAAAACACAAATGTTATTTCTAAAGCAGAAATAATGGTCCTATTTGGAAGCCTTGGTTTGTAGTTTTGTTTTGTAAGCAATAGATTTGAATTTTTGTACTTTTTCTCTCACTTAAAATTTTTGTAGTAGTATTTATACTGAAAAACTCAAAAATAATTGGTAATAACACTATTTATTTTTTGTTAACTTTTGAGTCTTGCCAAACATGAAATTAATAATACTTTTAAATTTGCTTTTGACATTGTTTCTTTACTTTCGTACAGCAGAAAACCTTCTGCATTTCTGAGATACACTGGAAAATGTTGAAATGCTTGATTGCTGTTAACAAGAGTGACATAAATTGCGTTCCTATTCATTAATGTCATTTTCCACAACACACTAGGCTTTTAAACTCACATATTTCATCCATCTGCAGTTTTTAAAGTATCATCTGTGACACAATTTAGTTTTTAACTTTTCCGCATTCATTATTCAAGTTCAAAAAAGGAAATTATAAATTTATATTTTTTACATGATCAGTAGGCATTTTTTCATATTTTTGTCCACTGCTTTGTTGATGAAGATTTCTCTAGTTTCTGTTACAGCTTCCTGAATAAATGAGTCACAGACCTATCATCTGAAAATTGCCTTAATTAATAGGAAATTAATAATAGTAAAGTCCATAAATAGTAGTCGATAGTAGTTCTTATTTTATGACCCTATATTTTTTGTGTTCTTCAATTTTCCATACACCTGTTTGGTTTTCTTCTCTTTTCTTTTTTTTTTTTTCTTTTTTTTTTTTTTTTTTTCCTTTTTTTTTTTTTTTTTTGGTCTCCAACACTTTTTTTAAAACAGTATCCTAATAAATCTTTGATTATATTTATTTAGTTTTACCTAGATCTGATACAGAAAAACACAAGGGCAATTTTTTTTTCTGGTCAGACCCATAGACTTAGATTACTACTAGGGACAATTAGTTGTAGTTCTTTTTTTCCCTACTAATATTCGCTTTTAATTCTGTGTAATTCCTGTTGTGTGGTATAAATAAAACACAGGAAGAATATCAATATCAAAAACATTTAGTCTAGATTTGTGTTTGGTAGTTCTGTATCTGTTACTTATAATAATTTAAGAATTTCATATAATTTTGGCATCTGTAAGCTTCACCTGAAAACCTTTTATGACAGAGAAATGAGATAACTCATAGAAAGATTTTAAAAAAAAGTTTTATTTATTATTTTCCCACATCTAGTTCTGTATCATGGAAACATATGGCTAAAGGGTGTTCAAGAGCTCAGTTATCAAATTCATGGTCCTAGCTCAAATTAGATTAACTTGGATTTATGCCAGCCTTAAGAGTTTTACCCAGGTTTGGTAACCTAGCAGCTTTCCCACACACCATATTCCATTGGTCTCTGCCTGCACCATTTGGAGTTCTTTCCCAGTACTGAAACTAAATCCTCCTTACTGTAATTGAAGACCATGATTTCTTGTTCTGTCCACTCTGAACATGGAGAACACACTGTACTTTGTTTATTTGCTACAGCTTCTGAGTGTTTTAAGGCCGAAATTACATGATCCCCAGCTTTCCTTTTTCCCATTAATCAACTCCCAGCTCTACTCCCTTGTCAAGTTCCTTAAGCCTCATCTCATTCTCTTTGATTTTTTCTGGAACCATTTCATTAGTATCAGCATGTTCTTGAATTGCTACATTTCAGACTGGAAACTGTACTGGAAATTAATTCATACTGCCACTGAATACAGAGGGGCTACTTCACATTTTGCAGAAAATGTCCTTGTTTATACCTTGCTCTCCAACCACAAATATTTGCAAGTTCCTACCAGCATGATAAACACATCTTTTCATAGAAGTGTGAAGTGTGCTACCTCTTTCCAACTCTGCGTGTTGGCTGATGGCAGATTTATATGGTTTTATATTTGCATCAATATTTAAAGGATTCAACACTCTCGTTAATCCTGTTTTGGCTTTGGTGGGCAGGCATCTTGCTAAACCATGTGAAACAAAGCAAGAAGGGCTCCTTCTTCTATCAGACAGTAACTTTCACTGTCAGGAACCCCACAGCATAATTATCTGTGATTGTTGCATGCTGGCATCTCCATTACATATTTTTAATTAATTCTCAGGATTCAAGGGGAGTCATATAATACAAGTAATCATAAGCAAACACAACAATATTAATATTTATTAATAAGGGTTTGTATAAACAAGATTTATTTGTGAGACAGAGCATTAGTGATAACTGTCATAAATTTTCACAGAATCGAAATTCTTACAACCATTTTATAAAGCCCCTATTTTTATTTGGATGTGATAAGCTAGACATAAAGGATAAAAAAAATTTTGAAAAGCAGAATATTTTGCATTAAGAAATTTATCTAAGGAACAACACTGTCATACCAGTTGTCATCTAAAGGTGCAAAGTCACATGATGTGAAAATTACATTCACAAATCTGTGATATAAAATCACATATATACTAGTGAATTAGAAAATGAATGCATAAAATGAAATCATGTCACAACAACTAATAAATTACATGGAAGCAAGGATTTGAAAACATTATCTTTTTCTGATCTTCTTTTTAAAGTGAATTATGCAATCATTCTTCTTATTTTTTTCCTTTACTTAATTCATATAACACTAGGTATTACAAGAAATTTTTAGTTGTCAGTGCTATGAATAACACCATTTACACAATATTTCAGCCTCTGTAAAAGTAGTTTAAGTTCTGTTTGTTTGTGCCTTATCACCTGTTGACACGTATTTCAGAAGTCTGACACATTCTATGCAACTTCTTCAATGTGCAGATGAAAAGTGTACACTGTGAAGTAAATACTTCACTGTGACCCAGAATTGCAGCTCTTCTCTGGAATTATATCATGCTTCATCTACAAAATGTCACAGTGTCACACCTTCTGGAATAAGTAATCAGTTTCACATTTTAGGTGGCTGTTAGCCCTAGCCTTAAATATGTTAACATATTTTAAAATTGCTAGCTGATCTTAAGGATGTTCAGCTTCACAGAAATAGAAGAAAGGTGGTGTTTTTTTCCACTGGAACACACAAATCACAATGATGTAATCTTCCATGGATGATTACAGCACAAAACCAGTAGGTCATAATGTGCAATTGAGTGTACTGTATGAAATTTATTCTTAAACATTCTTTAAATGTATTTTAAAGCAATATCATTTCTTTAAAATCATTTATATTGCACATTGATATTCTCCATTAATTCTGGACTGCAAGTAACAAAAATGTGCACAATTCTATTTCATTATGCTACATTTTCCTGACCTGTACTAATGTGACAGATCAACAAACTGGTATTCCTAATACTATATTATTATTGGAGATATGAAACTCCAAAACATATGTATATGCAGTTTTAAGAGTCTGATTGCTGGAATTTGTTTCACTAATTGCTTGAAGTGAGCATTTTAGTTAAAAACAATATCAAAACCCAAAGTAAACAATATGCAGAAACTGGTACCTAATGAATCCATGATACTTGGCATACATTTTTATTAACTTTTTTTATTGAGACATGAAACTTTTGGCTGATGACTGGTTTATTGAAAATAACAATGCAACTTTTACTTTCTTTAGTGGAGTTTGAATTTAATTTTCTTCACAGTAATAAAAGAAAGTAACGAAACCTTGCCATCAGAGTTTTTCATTGCAGAAGCATAGAGGTTGACCACTCTGCCTTATCATCCTTCATTTATAAATTAGTTATGCTGACTTAGAGTCAATGTTCTAGAGATGTTCATTCCTCTGACCTGAAAGCATAGTTGAATCTGTGATTCTATACATATACATAGTCCTGAATATAGAAGATGTGGGTTGAAAGTGAAACATGAATGACATACTACTGGCCTCTTTCATCTAGTCTCTAAAATGTAGAAATCCTGTTTTACTAGTGCTCTGTTTGGAGAAGGGGTAATATTCATCCAAAGGAACTGTTACTATTTTCCTTTTACTCTCAGAAGTGACTTCAAAAATTACTAGATAGTGTATTAAAGGCTAGAGTTCAGCTAAAGCAATAAAAATTTTCTGCACTTTTTATCCAAGAATCTTAGAAGTTCCCTACTTACATTAGTAAAATAAGTCTTGTAACCTTGCAGCAATTCTAGAATTATTATCCCATTTTACAGGCTACAAATATTGAAATATAAGGTCACACACATGTTTTTTGACATAATCCTGAGTAAAAGCTCATATATCCTGACCTTATTCTAGGGATAAAGAATGCTGTTCTTTATCCATAGGGTCATCAGCAATAAAAATGCAGGAACTATTTTAAGTTAGCAGTATATTCAGGAGATGTAGTCAGTTTTCTTTAAAGATTTTCCTTTTAGATATCTTCTATTTCAGAAAATGGTCTTTACCTGGGATTATCTCAAGAATGATATATGCAAAATTTTGCACATTGGATCTCAGGCTTTTCAGGCTAGGTCAAGGGTAATTCAGTATGTGTGTTTCTCTATTGATGTGTCCTTTTCAGTTTGTAACATTCCTGTTATCAAAAAATGCAAGCTGTGTGATCACAATGAGAAAAGAAAAACCCTAGCCAACTAATTTTATACTAGTTAATTTTTTTGTGTATTTTTTAAAAAGTTACTAGAAAATAAAAAAGTAAGATCTAGGATTAACTTTGTGAAGTTTTGCTTAAACCAAACACTTTTTGAAGAGGCATTCATATACCACCTTAGGCATATCTGTAAGTCCCACTCATGAACAGCAATATTTTCAAAAGCTGTAATCATTATCTTTGGCAGAAGAGGGATTTTAGGGTGAATTCTAGATTCCATGTTAGAGAGAAGCTCAGAACAGCTGTTACACCATGAAATTTGAGTGTAATACAAATGAAGGAAAGTTTATTTCACTGTTATAACCACTTTTTTCCAATAGGTGCACACTCAATTTTTATTAAGCTTCTGCCTGATCTGAATCTTAGACCTAATCTCTATGAAGGAAGAAGTTGGTTAGGAATGTATGCATTTGAAAGGTTTCCATTTTTCAAAACTCAACAAACAGTAGAAACACTTCCATTATTTAAAAATAAATGAGGTTTTAGAACTATCTTGTAGATATTTCAGGCCTGAATAGCATTTCAAATTGGTCAAAGTTATTGATCAAAGTTCAGTCACAAAAACCATGACTGAATAAATTCTGGCACTTTGAAAAGGTTGTGAACAATAGTCAGAAGTATGTAAACCATAATGTTGTAAGGTGTAATGGTTCATCTAATGTGTGGTACCATCCTTGCTTCAGTTGACAAAATTCTCAAAAAGGTGAAATTAATCTGAAACAAAACTATTAGATATACAACATTTTTCCTTATTGGAATAGGTTTCTGACCTCTAAGTAATCACTTATTGCCATTAAGCAAGAAAAGCAAAACCTCTGGCAAAAAGGATTTTGAATGGTTTGTCTGCAAAACAGGATGTCTCAGTTTCCTATTTTGCCTTATAAATATATTCAAGTATACAACCTCTCTTTAGACATTTAAATGCTATTTCTTTATTCATAATTTACAACAGTTGTCCATTCCCCATATATTGCTTTACTGCCACTTACAAATTAAATTACCCATAGGAATACCTATGTTTTAACAG
This sequence comes from Orthonyx spaldingii, assembly GCA_013397795.1. Taxonomy (NCBI): domain Eukaryota; kingdom Metazoa; phylum Chordata; class Aves; order Passeriformes; family Orthonychidae; genus Orthonyx; species Orthonyx spaldingii. The sequence goes on along the minus strand of VZTJ01002244.1, from coordinate 11,328 downwards.
TAATGTTTCCAATGTGGCCTTGTTCTTGTTCTAGCTGCTGCAAATATATAATTTTCCAACAACAAATGAAGTAGTAGGAGCAGGGGAGACTCAGACACCTTGCTCCGAATTTCTTCATGGGTGTTTCTTATGTTCTAGACTTGCAGGACATTGTAATGGTGATGAAAGAATTGCCCAATTTGTGACTGTCCAGCATCACAACCAGTATGATATGCACCACAAAATAAATCAGGTGCAGCAGTCTAACAGTCCTATAATCATCATATGCCTACACTGGGCTTTTATGATGCAATTTTAGATGTGTTCTTGGCACTCTTTCAGCTGTGTGTTTCAAAACCAAAACATAATTTCCTCTCAGCTGGTAAGATTGTGGTTTTCAATGTTGAAGAAAGATTTTAATTTTTCATCTTTTTCTTGGATTTGCAAAAACGTTTTGCGTAAAATCTCAAAAATAATTAATTCACTTTGAGAGAAACATTTGCCAAACAGAACTGTAGTCTTCCTAGGCAACAGAACACTACTGTGTGCCAGAGCTATACCCTAGAAAAGATTTCAATTTTGCTTCTCTGAAATACCATTGTATGCTGCATGACATCTCTTCTACCCCTGTCAGGATGGTTTTATATCTCCAGTTTCTGTAAGTTTGTGTTCATATTTGGAAAGCCATTTTGGTAATAAGAAGTGTATTACTTTGATTGCATTATATTTTCATGTTTTATTTTATTTTATTTTATTATTTCTGTTGTTGAGAAGACTAGAGATCATAAATTTTGTTTCTTCTACTTTCACAGATATTCTCAAAATTGAAACTGCTAAGGATTTTTAAAAACCCAACCAATAAATATGGTCAGGTAATCTTAATCCTATCTCTTTATTAATACCAGATTTTTCCCTATGAGTGGTTTTTTCCATCACAAGGAAAAATAAATTTTTACTTAAAACTATTAGAATCTTTTAGTATGGGCAAACTCACATAAGAAAATACTATGTTACATATTTAAAATCATAAAAGGTAAAAGCTGTGCTTTCTACTGAATTCACAGCTGGCATTGCATTTTGTATGTTAAATATCTGGTAAGTATCATGAGAGAAAAATAATCTAAGATATCTGAAATCATAACATATTTTTAGATAAACTATAGGAATAATTTTAGCAGTAGAATTGAAATGATAAATCTGCTCATATGCTGATTCTAGTTCTAATACCTTTTTTTTTTTAATGTGTCAGTTTCCACTACTGGATATATTTTTAACTGCTGCATAGTAACTGTACCAAGTTGCAAATTATGTATCTTTAGAAATATGTAGAATTCTGTTGTTTTTTAAAATGAAACCCTTGAAAGGAAAATAATATTTTTATATTATTGCAGTAGAGTATACACATACAAAATTTTAATTTTTTTTTTTACCAATTACAAGTCATATAAGATTTTATCAACATACTTATCATATTTATGAAGTCATCACAATAGTGTTGCAATATCAGGGTGAAGTTATGTTCAGGATACTCTCACAATTCTCTCCTTGTTGCTGAACTGAAACACAGAAGTTTCAGAGGTCAGACCTATCTTTTTAAGCATAGAATCAGTACATCCAGGAGCAGGTTTCTCTGAGCATACCAAGGTACTTTCATAGCTGAGCAAACTGCCAATATTTTTAGAAGCATTAAGTGGATTAATACCAACACTTGGTCTCTGCTGTAGCTTCAGAGAAGGCTATGAAAAGGTGAAGTAGTTACCCTCAATAGTTCTGTTGTCATCAGAGTATCTATATTCTGGAAGGATGTGTGGTTTTCTAAATGTCTGTTATAGAATAAATGAGAGAAACTACTATATATTTTGAATTTTTTTCTAATGTGTATGCATTTCTTAACTCTAAACTACAATTAAATATTTCTCACCAGCAAACTGATTGATCATAATGTTTGCTAGATTCCTACTGACACTATGTACTGTGTCTCTCAATTAACCTACTGATACAAGGAAAGTCTGGTTCTAGCCAGTAGTGAAATAAGACATCCAAATTAGTGGATAGCAGATGGAATTTTAGATTCCCTGGGCTGTGCTCATTATGATAAATAATGAATGCTGCCCCTGTAACATTTTTCATTTTTGCTATGTTTTCATAAAATATTTGAATATTCAGCAAGGTGCCTGCCCTCTGCTCTTCAGAATATTAATCTCAGAACCATTTATTCAGGCATTTCAGACCTGACTGAATTTTACAATAATCCTTAATTACTGCTGAAACTGCCTGGGGGGGAAATACAGTTTCCCATTTTGAGGCATATCCTACAGTTGGGGCAGAAAGAGTGACAATTGAAATGCTACAGGCTTTCTATTTGTCTGTGGGGAGAAAAAACTCACGGAAAGAAGAGACTATTCCATTATAAAAACTTGGTTAAATTTAGCTTTAGTGTATCTTCAGCATTTGGGACTAGATAAAAATTAATTGCCTCTGGCTAGAAAAAGTAGTTTTATGGTCTGTATATATATTTGATTTTTGATCCGTTCATGCCCAATCAATAACGACAGTATTTTCTGTTAGGTTTTACAAAGGATCCAGACTGCCTGGGTACTTAACAGGCAATTTTATCTTTGTTTCTAATTAGCCCACTTTCTAAATATCCTCTACACCACATAGAGTCCTCACTTCATACTGTGCTCTAGCACTAGTGGGCCAGAAAAGACTACTGATGTAACTTAGTACTGACTCTGGCTGGGATAGAGTTAACTTTCTTCATAGCAGACCACAAGATTCTGTGCTTTGGGTTTGTGACTAAACCAATGTTGATAACACACTGTTATTTTGACTATTCCTGTGCTACCACAGCACCAAGGTTTTCTCTACATAAAGACTTTTTCTAGACTGCTCTCATATCTCCAGCAAGCGCACTGGAGTGGGCAAGGAGATGGGAAGGGACATGGCTGGGACAGCTGTCCCAGGGTGGCTTCTGTGCCACATAAAGTCACACTCACCATTAAAACCTAGGACAAGAAGGAGAATAGGAGTTTTTGTCTTCCAAGGTGGCCTTTGCTGAGAAACTGACTGGGCATTGATCTGCTTGCGGCAGGTGATGCGGGATTTCCTTTTTGTTCCTTGTTTTTGCCTTTCCTTCTCCTACACTCTCTTTTCCTTGATCCAAAAATTGTCCCACTTCTGCTCTTCCTGTTCTCTTGTCTTTCTTGCTGTGGGGCAGATGCAGAATGAGCATGCAACCAGCACTGCAAATAAATATTACACAAACACACTTCAATATGTGGGTTCACGTACGCATGTGCATTATTTGTAAAACATGCTATTGGATCATTACAATTAACTGAGGAATATGTGATAGCAACAGAGGTTGTACCTCTGATTAGTAGTAACAGATAACAAACTAGGCAACAAATTAGAATCCATCGATATGTCTGTGCATCTCTCCCTGTCACTATAAGGCGTTTGATAAAAACTGGTTCTGATGCTAAAATCTAAGGTGACTCTCTTGATGTACCTCAAGATGTTTAGCATCTTAAACTTTTTAATGCATTGCAAGGGATTATTTGCTGAAAATAAGTGCAAATTGCAGAGCTGAAGAAACCAGACATTATTATTTCCAGATGTGTGTGTTAATTACTATAGGCAAATGATTTTTGACCTTTAGAAGATCTGCTTAAAGGAAAGTTCTACTTTCATCTTCATTGGACAAACTCAGTAGTTTTATGTGCTGATTTCTGAACAAATTTTCTTAATGTCAGATCACATCTTCTCAGTCATTATACAGCTCTTAATTTAAATAATATTTTTTCATTATGTTTCTACCTATAAATTAAATATAAGGTTAAAATAATACATTTAAAATATTACACAACTTGAAGAAAAAGAATTATTTAGATACAAGAATGTTCCTTCTAAATGGTTAAACATTCGCAATGAACTTTGATATACGGGATACAAATTTTTTATTATCAAATTGTTATAAAATCAAATACAGTATTGACCAGTTTTGGCTTGACAAACAGAAATGGCTTCTAGTAACAGTCAAAGGCCTGGAGAATTCCTCTGACATAAGAGTTGCTGTAAATTTCTTAAAAATTATACTGGTATTTTCTATCAAAATATGGTGATAAATATAAGAATTTGTGAAAAGTTCAAGGAAGAACATTTCCACCAGGTCAATCAAGGTGATCCTGTCCCTCTACTCAGACCTAATGAGGCATGTTTGGAATCCTGTGTCCGGTTCTGGTTTCCTCAAAAAAGAGGGACGAGGAGCTCTGGAGTGGGTCCAGTGGAGGGCTACAAAGATGGGGACCAGCAGCATCTCTATTATGAGGAAAGGTTGAGGGAGCTGAGTCTGTTCAGACTTGAGAAGAGACAATTGAGAGGGAACCTCATCAGTGTCTTTCAATATGAAGAAAGGTGTTGGAGAATGGACGAGACTCTGCTCAGTGGTGTCAAGCAATGGGACAAGAGGCAACGGGCAGAAACTGATGCATGGGAAGTTCCACCTGAATATGAGGAAGAGCTTTACATCAACACTTGTACAGGTTGTCCAGAGAGGTTACAAATTTTCCTCGCTGGAAATATGCAAAAACCATCTGGACAGCATCCTGTGCCATGTGTTCTGGGATAGACCTGCTTGAGCAGGGAGGTTGGACAAGATGAGCCTCTGTGGTCCCTTCCAACCTTACCCATTCTGTGATTCTGTGATTCTGTGAGCACAGTGGACTGCATTCACCTATCAATTAGCACTGGGCATTTCCCAGTGTCTCACTGCAGTCTGAGTGCAAGGGGTAAATTGTAGCACCCTGGTTAATTCTAGCACCCTGGTTAATTTTAGTTCCTCTATGCCAAGTAGAATTAGCAGGGCAAGGTTGTGTGGACTGAGCAGTTTGGACCACCTTTTGTGAATTTTCCAGTTCTTTGATCTTAGTTTATAAGACATCATGGATAAATTTATCTAGACCAATAGTCTAAAATTTCAGCAATAAATGCCTCCAGTCAGTAGCTAGATTAGATGAACTGCTAGACACCATTTCAAACAATTAGTATAAAATGATTTCTAGTATTTTGCAGAAGTGAGAGTGAACTCACTGTGCAGTTAAGGTGGTATTAAGCTACTGAAGGCTCCTTTAAAAACATCTAATGAGAACAAAGAAGTGACTAATTTTTTCCAACTTTTTTTTCTACCACAAATTTTACTTTGTAAAAGTCTGTTAAATCCCTTGCTCAGTATTATTATCAGCACAGTATAATTCCCATTGTAATTGATTCTTAGACAAAATTCTGGTTATAATTAGAGCCGCATGCATAAAGGTCATTTACAGAAGAGCAGAAGCAAAAAATGCACTGTATGGTGTGAATTTCCTTGCTATTTACAATAGTAGTCTTACTCCCTAGGCACAACAATGCAACAGCAATGTGTATTGAGTGGAGTTGACAAGGATGAAAACTTTCTCTGTGTGGCATGTTGTATTCCCTGTGACATTACTTGTTTTCTCATCAGAATATTGTTAGCAGTCTGCTATGGTTGAGACTAATGACTCATTGATTCTCATTCAAGAAACCAAATAATGCATTTTCTTATGGTCTATTGTGGTGATTAATTAATGTCTTTCATGCCACATGCGGTCAAAACTGTCAGTAGAATGTGTTTGGCATTTAAGGCAATTAGCTCATCTAAATTATGGTACTATTTGTTTCTGTCTTTCTAAATATTTAAATAACATACCGCCATATCTATTTAGATGCCTCCTCCATGCTGCAAGTATAAGCATTCATGACAATGAATGAGTGGGAAAAATAAACCTGGCAATGTTCATTCATAGTAGCTGGTACCTGCTTTGTTTGTTTCACTTAAAACTGCTGTTAGAAAACACATACAGTGGTAAAAGTAATGTCTCTTTCCAAGTGAAAGGTGATCAGTAAAGAAGTCTAAAATAGATGTAATATGCAAAGGGGGGGGGGG